>JAJMIV010000434.1:0-12050 GCA_030563445.1 Metschnikowia gruessii
TTTTTTGGGAAGATTATATTTTTCTATTATAATATTCTCGGTTATATTTTTCTCGGTTATATTTTTTTACACTATATAAAACATAGGGCTAAGCATGGGATAAAAAAAGAATCCATGCCGCCTATTTTGAGGTATAGATGAATTAGCGACCCAAAAAAACCACATCGTGAGAAAAAAACATCACGTCATAATTTTCGCGTGTCGTGTTCACTTTAAAATCACGCACCTATTGCTTTTTTTATATTATTAGAAAGATAAAAGATGAGCAACGAGTAGTTTTGAGTTCCAAAGCCCACTTAGACCTTGGAACCACCCTTTGAACCACCGAACAAACCGCCCTTGAAAACGGAAATGACGGAGAAGATACCGGACGCCACGAAGATGACAAAGGAGAAGTAAAGGAAAGCAACAGAAGCTTGGGCCTTTCTGCATCTACCGGTGCTACCTTGGGTGATGTTGTTGTTGTCGACGTAGTCCTCGTTGTTACAAGAGTGGACTCTGATACCGGCGGCAATGGCAGTAGCGGCGGCAAAAGTGAACACAATGTTCAAGAAGTCGAAGAGAGCCAACACAACAGGCCATGCGAAGGCGGCAACGAAGTAGGCCAACACACCGTAGAAGGTGGAGGTCAAGATGGCGAAAGCAGCAGTGAAAACGGCAAAGTTAATTTGTGGGTTCAGCTGGGTCACGGTAGTGGCGGCAAGAGAGCCGGTCAATCCGAGAGCGATCACCAAAACAACAAAGTTGAAGGATCTCAAGATGGTGTCACCAATGGCCAACATTTTTTCAGATTATGGGGGTTGTGCTTTTGTGTTTGGGGGTAGGAGGATTCTTTAACAAAAAAAGAAAACTCGGGGGTTGGCGGTTAAATAAGGATTAATTTGAGCCACGGAAATTAGTAAGCCTGAGTAAATATTTGGCAAACTGAGGGAATTATTGAAGTAACGAAGACGACTGAGTCAAATAGGTACACAAAGAACAAAAAGAGATAAGTTCTAAGAAGTTACACGTAAAAACTGGGGAGTGAAGAAAAAAATAAAACAGAGGGCTGTTCGCAAATCCAGGACCGGTTGAATATATATACTTCCATTTTCCGGGAAGCATACCATAGCAACAACTGAGGCAATGGGTGAAAACAGAGCGGCATCATGCACGAAAGGGGAGTCTGGTGTGTATATAGAATATTTTGCTTTGTGCTCAAACGGGCGCCGCAGACTTCCGAGGGTGACATTGTGCAGGTTCCCCTCCGTGTGCCCTGCTTCTTTGCTTCCATAGCCAGTATGGCATCATATACCCAGATGCATGCTCCTTACTAAAGGGCTAACGTTTTTTTTTTTTATTTACCTTTACTTTTGTTTTTGCAGCCATATACCCCCCTGTTTCACCGCCCGCCGTTGTTTCTGTATTTTTCTACTACTTCTTTTTCCTTTTAGGTTTCTTTCTTGTTTAGCTTTTTGCCATGGTGTTTTCGCTTGACGTGTCACATAGACCAGTGGTGATGGATCTTGGAAATTGCAATACTGGCAGAAATTCCCAGCATAAAATCGGGACCGTGCACGCCACAGTCGATTTAACCCTCTTGCACTAATCTTAAACACTCATATATGGTAAGAAGTGCGTACAGAATTCTGTGAATACTTGGAATATTCATATTATAGTTGGTTTTGTGGCAACCCAAACCTTTAGATTCCCTTCTCAAAGAACTTTCGCACGTTGTCGTCGGTGGCTACAGCCGCTGGGGTTTCTCCAGCTCCAGTCTCCGCGCCAGGATTGGCGCCTAGCAGTACCAATAAAACACCTACATCTCCATGGCCCTCGGCGAGTGCATGATGTAGCGGAGTCCATCCATCACGGTCGGTGGCGTTAACATTCGCCTTTGCCTCTACTAACATCCGGATGAGCGGCTGGCTTCCGATAGCCGCCGCCCGGTGCAACGCAGTGTACCCCTTACGGTCTTTGGCCCTTACTGAGCACTTGTATGTGTTTATAAGCTCGGAAACAAGATCATAGTGGTTCTTGCTCACGGCCAAATGGAGACCCGTGGCGCCTGTGTTAGTAGCCAAATCAATGTCAGGCTGCGGATCACGTTCCATGAACTTCTTGAGCACCTTCAAGTTACCAAGGGCAGCCATGATGTGCACGGGGGTCCATCCGCTATCGTCTACAAGTTCATCTAGGTCCACCTTCACGTAAGGAAGAAGGATCTCGATGATCCGCTCGTTGTTCATCGTGCAAGCCCAATGAAGAGGTGTGCGCGAGTCGTCATCTTTCATGATGGCAAGCTGGGGGTTTTCGCTGACCAAATTCTGGACCGTGAGCACCTTATCCTCGCGGGCAGCCTCGTGGATCGCGTAATCTTTGGTTTCTGGCATGTTTGTATTGGAGAAGAAGGATATCTATGTTGTGGGGGTTTTGAGCCTATTCTATTGACTATTGATTACGACTTGTCAATGCGCACCGTGCAGTTACTTCTACGTGGCCACACCCGTGCACCGGAGCAAGTGCACCCACGGAGCAAGCATAATGTGGCAGATCCTAGAGCAACCGGTAGATTAACACCCGTGCGAAAGGTTAAAATGAAATAGCAAGTCAGGGCTACGAAAATGAGTACGGGTGTTCTGGACTTTCATTTATGGACTTTTTTTTCCGTATTTTCATGTCACTTTGCTCGAGTCATAACCAGCATTCCTCAAGCGTCTTTGGGGACAATGTATGTTATTGTCTGGAAACAAACTTCATGTGTGATACCCGCAATGTTTAGACAGCCATGCAGAGTTCCGGCCCGTGTTGCGTGGACCGAGGGCATTTCCGGGGGCTGCTTTTGGGTTGTTTGTCATGCACGCCGGAAGTCTTCGGCAAGATGTGGGTCTCAGGTAACCTCGGCGAAAACTCAAAATTAATGGGGTGACTATCGACGGTAATTGTTTGCTTTTTCTCCTGCTTTTCGGTTCATTTCCTGACTATCATTGTTGATCTCCCAAAACGCACCTCCCGAAGCTATAATTAAACACTCGTCTTCATGTTTTGATGTGTAACCACCCGCACATGTATCCGCGACCAAAAGAGGAATGTGTATACTGCATGGCAAGTCCGCTTTCCTATTCGAGGCACATTCTGCTTGAATCTGTATACGTCTGACGCTTCTATGATGGAATCCGCACCAAATCGGCAAGGTTATTACAGCCGGCGCTTGAATATGGAGACGCAAAAAATTAGGGTATTTTGGCGAAGACTAATTGCTGTTTGTCTGACAAAAGCATTATCTGTGAACTCGCCGTAGGGAGTTTCTCCAGAAGTTCTCCCATCTTCAGCTGGAGCTCTTTTTTTTTTTTTTGCACGCGCTGGAAGTTTTTGTTTGCTTGCTTTTTTATGTACAGCATTGGTCATCACTCATCGCTGTCGGAATCGCTCGGAGGGTCGTTGTAGAAAGGAACAGCAATGATCTTCATGTTCCCATTCTCGTTAATTTGCAAGCTCATTTGATCACTCAATACATCTTTTGCAGGCGCATGCGAAGCAGAATTGGGAATGGATTTTCCCGCCTGTGACTGCACCGAAATTAACGATTTGGATCTCGCATTATGACCATGCTGCTTTGAGCTAAACGGCCCTCGCAGTATAGATGCAGATGTGAACGATGTCAGCGTATGTTTCGAATTAGCTGAATCCTGCTCGTGCAAATTTCTCAAGTACTTCTGGTAATCTGTAGCTGAATTGCCCGTGGTACTTGAACTACTTGCAGACCCATCGGAATCTTCCGACGTGTTGCTAATTTCAGGATGAAGTAGTTGTTGGGGCCGCACACCTGTCACGTCACACATAGGCATGGCTGAACAATTATGGTCAGCACCTTCGGTGCCAGTCGCGCCGCGGGATGAAGACGAATTGGATTCCAACTTATCTTGCAGGATGTGTTCCATTGCCCGTTCAGTATTAGACGGGTTGACCAAATTGTGGATGATGGTATTGCCATTGCCCAAGTTCGAGTAGTCAAAGCGCCTGCTTTTGAACTTAGTTGAGGCCCGCGAGTTGGCGCAGATCTGATACATGAAATCAACCTCTTCCAACCTGAGCCCTTTGGTCTCGTAGACCATGAAGTACACAAAAATCACCCCCATGACGTTACATCCACCCCATATGAAAAATATCTTGTTGCCCAAGGCCGCAGTATGAGCGCCAGTGTCGATCAAGTAGGGTGTGATGTAGGCAAACACAAAGTTCACCAACCAGTTGGTGGACGCTGTGATCGACACCGCCTTCTGACGGATACTAATGCCGTAGATATCAGAACAGATGGCCCATGTACATCCACCCCAGGAAGAGGCAAAACACGCGATGAAACAGCACGAGAAGACAATGCTAATAAGAGATCTTGCCTCGCGCGAGTTCATCGTGACCCCAACGATGGCAATAAGAATGTTGCTTGTGGCCATGCCAATGCCACCGAAAAGAAGAAGCCGTCGCCTTCCTATGATGTCAATAAATATGATGCCAGGCACGGTGAATATCACGTTCACCAAGTACGTGATGAAGGACATGAGGTAATAGTTTTTCACACCGGTGGAGGCGAAGAAGTTGACGCCATAGTAGAAAATGAAGTTGATCCCCGAGCACTGCTGGAAGAGCTGCACGCCTATTCCCGTAAGCATGCGAAGGCCTTGTTTGTGGCGACCTCCTCCCAGGCGGAAACAGTCTAAGTACGTTGTTTTCCCAAAGGACATCTCATAGTCGTAGTTGGCCTTGATCTCGACCAACTCCTCGATCAAGTCCGGGTCATCGGTGGGGAGCCGCCGTAGTTTGGTCAAGGACTCGAGTGCCCCCTTGATATTGTCCTTTTGGACGTAGAAACGCGGGCTTTCAGGGAGAAAAAGCATTCCCACACAGAGAACTATGGACCACGTGTACTGGACACCAATGGGAATCCGGTAAGATGCACTATTGTTGATCTTGCGGGTACCCTGGCAAACGGCCAGCGCTATAAGGAGTCCCCAGGTGATTGCCCACTGGTATGTGAACACAATAGAGCCACGGACCCACTTTGGCGAGGCCTCTGCCTGGTAAAGAGGTACGATGGCAGAAAGAATACCTACAGCCACGCCTGAAACGGCCCTTCCCGCGCAGAGAAGCCCCACGTCAGTGGCCGAAACCTGGAGAGTGTTTCCGGCATTAAATATGATGGCAGCACTAAATATAATTGATGATTTTCGGCCGTAAGAGTCGGACATAAGGGGCGCAGCCAACGCGCCAAAAAACGTCCCCAAAGATAAAATCGCCGTTACAAGAGCCCGCTCGTGCACGGTGAAGTTCATGTGGTTGGAGGGGATCTCCTGTTTCACGTACGACATCTCCATGATATCGTTTATGAGACCCGTATCGTATCCATACAAAAAGCCTCCTACGGCAGCCACCAAACCGACAAAAATGGCGCTTCCAGAAGACGATTTCTGGTGGACTTTGCGCATGTCCTCTTCTTCGATGGTGTTGTCATATAGAAGCCCTTCAAGTTTGTGGGTGAACTTTTGGAAAGACATGTTGTGGTTAAGTGTGTGATAAGTTTTTGGTGAATCTGATAAGTCTGATAAGTCTGATAAGTCCGATAAGTCTGATAAGGGTAAGTCTGATAACTGATGGAAAACGTTTACCACAGAACCAACGTATAAAAATGTATGTGTTACGTATCTGTAATGTTAAGTTCCTATTTTCTTGGCATAAATGGAAGACAAAGCAAGGCGTTGGGCCTGGCCTGGGTTCTTCGAGGCTCAAGATAAAAAAACGTGACGCGATATCCGAATGATGAAAAACTTCAAGACGGGAAATTTCGGGTGTGAGAACTCAATCTATGGAGAAATCGAAAATAAATAGAGCTCGGGGTACAGCATGGGGCGTTATGAGAAAGAAAAAAAATGGTTAGAGAAAAGATGTCAGAGCGTATGCAAGAGGCAATAGTGGAGAAGCTCGTAAACCGTGCGGTGGCAGCGTGGGGCTCTCCTCTGGTGATTCAGTGAAGATAAAACAGAAAGATAAAAGATGCCACAGAAAGAAGGCAAAAAAGAGAAGATAGAAAATTGATAGAAGTTAAAATTGAAACTGTGGTTTAAATGGAAGGAGAAAAAATTATTTTGTATCAAAAGGTTTACTTTCTAGGTGTTTTATTTTTTTACTTTTGTTCACCAGTGAGAGCCTCATACTTTTCTGTGCGGGGGAGATGCCATCGGGAGATGGGCCCCAGTTTTGGCAGTGCTCGTTTTGGTTAGGGTGGGTAATATTAAAGAACCCACGTATTTCAGAAAAGGGGCTTGAAAATGATTGAAATGATTAAACTTAGTAATTTAGTAAAACTAGTAAATTTAGTAGACCTAGTAAAATGATGGGAATGACACGTGGCAAATTATAAAAACGGTAATACAACAAAATTCTTGAAGGTTACCCCTGTTGATACTTGTGGGTTGAATGAGGCTCCAGTTGTGCGCCGCTTGCCAAGTTAAGGTAAAGCTTGGTATCACTACTCAGATACGATTGATAATACAGAGGGGTTGTATTTTTGTTATTTTCTCTTCAAGAGAAAAATTTTGAAGGTCGCTTATTTGGTTTTTGTGTGTAATATTCTTCAACTTCTTTCTTTAATGTGTTCAAATTGGAACCGTGTGGTATCTTTGTAGAGGTTGCTGTCAAAAAATGTGTGGTGCTATATTGTGTATTCAACAGTGAGGAGGCATAAATTCACGTAAATCATTCAGTGACTGAATTGATGCGTGAATATTCGATGTTCTTAACAGGAAATTCTCACTATTTGGGACAGTAATTAACGCAGCTCAGTATAACTTCAATACGAAGGGTCATGCTGTACGGGTCATAATTTGTTGAAATATAGCAAAATTATGTTTCATAGTGCTTTAGAAGAGTTCTTCATGTAATGAAGTGATCTTTTAATATTTTTGTCTCTTTTGCTTTGGCCCTTTTGCTTTGGCCCTTTTGTTGTGGTCCCTTTGGTGTGGCTCTTTTGCTTTGGGTGACCCCATCAATGTGCTCTGAATATCATGGATATCTCATAATGCATACAGATAACTTGGAGAAAAGATGATGGGTCTTTTTCGGAAACTGTCTACATATCTTTCTCCAAATCGCAAAGTTTTGGTATCATATTAAAGAATGCGAGAACCTTGTTCTTTGTTCTAAGGATCTCTTAATAGCCAGCCTCTCATTTTCTTGCCAGCCAGTTGCATACTTTCCCCATCTACTGCTCTATCAAATGTGCCGAAAGATGTATTTTCACAAACTATTCAAGGAAACTGTATTAGGTTGATTTAAAAAGATTTCAAAAAAAAAAGCACCTTTTAAGGTTATAAAATTATCTAATTGGAAGAATACCTCTAGATCCCTAACTCCACACATTGCGCACCATTAATTTAATTAATTTCGCAATCCCAACAGAATCTTTATTACATCATACATCAATTAAAAAAAGGAATCCGACTATTTCCTAAATTAAATACACTTTAACTATGAACCCCCTCATAAAGAAAGAGGAAAACTATCTTCCATTAAATTTCACCTGGTTATTGCCCTTCTATTACATATACCCCCACATCCACTCAACATGCTTCTCATAATCGCAACACGCGTGGGTTCCAGAACCCATACCGTAGATTCAATTATTCACTCCAACAATATTCGACACTAAACCTTTTTTTCTGAAAAAAAAAAACCATACTTCATTGAAAAGTTTATTTTCCCTATTCCCCCTTTACCTACCGCCCTGTCCCTATCCCCCTGGCCAATATTCCTCACTATACTCTTTCACAGTGAATGGCCATAGCTTGTCTAAAGCTGTCTAAAGCCTGAAGCAGTACTACACCCGTGCACACCACTTTGCAAGGCGCGCACAGAAATGAAACACTCCAACGCAGCCAAAAAAGTCTCCACACATACACTCTAAGTCACAGCTCCGTTTTCTCCTGGAAGCTTTTAATCGACGCAAATCGAAATTTGCATGGCATCATGACCCAGAAATCCAAGACCATACCCACGTCTAAATCCACGTCTTTAGTGGATCCGGCGGTGTTTTTCCTCAGGCACTCAGTGCTCTTGACAGTGTTCTTCCTCATGTCGATCTGGCGAAACGTGCAGTTCGTGTACAATAAGTTGCGGCTCCGGGTATTTTCCATGACATATTTCCCCAACAATTCGCCCCGTGTGATCCGGAATGACGTGACCAAGCTCGGCAAGATCCCCAAACGGATTAGCTGTATTGTGAATTTGCGCAGCGACGACGATGAAAATGGCGGGGTACAAGGAGTCATTGCGGACATTTCCGAGTTGGCTGCGTGGACTTTGAGCCTGGGAATCCCCAGTCTTACCATCTACGAGTATAACGGCGCGGTGAAGAACCATTTGCCCGAATTGCAGCGCTACATCAGTAAAAACCTCCTTACGTATTTCGGTAATCCGCCGCCAGATTTCACCCTTAAGGTGCCGCACTCCAACACCATACTCTCCAGCAACCCGGGCGCAGTACCGGACTTGGAGATTGCGCTCCTTTCTCACGTTGACGGTAAGCCCACGATTGTGGAGCTCACCAAGACCATCAGCGAGCTTTCGGTCAACAAGGAGTTGGCGGTGGAGGATATCACCGTGGACCTCATTGACGAGGAACTCAACGAGCTTGTGGGTCCTGAACCCGACCTCTTGGTGTGTTTTGGCCCCGTGCTAGATTTGCAGGATTACCCGCCGTGGCACATCCGCCTTACCGAGATGTACTGGGAGCCCGATAACAACAGTGTCAACTATGCGGTATTTATCCGTGCGTTGCAGCTGTTTTCCCACTCTAAGGTTAATTTGGGGAAGTAACTAATGGCGTTTCCTTTTTGCATTCATTGCCTGGCATTTTTTTCTCTGCTTCTTTCTACTTTGCATCTATATTTAATATCACGAGAGCTTTATGAATGTGCGGGCGTACCTGAATTGCGTAGATCGCGTAATTAAAACAAGTGAATACTGTTACAACGAGAAGAAATGGTTATTGAAACGAGCTAAATGACATGACTACTTACAAGTCTACGGTGTGAAATCTTTCATTATCTCTGATACCCGAAAGTTAAAGTAGTCAACTTTTCGAAACCAAGACTTGACAAACTTGTGTTGAATACTATGCCAGGTTTTTTAACATTACATAGTCCTGGGCCTAAAAATACAATTAATGGATATAGTCATAATGATACGGCCTTTTTCTGGTAACAGCCTTCAGTATACGATCTTCATCATGCGATCTTCATCTGTAGGCTGTTATATATGGTCAGTACGGGTCCATGGTCAGTATGGGGAGAGTAGTCAACACGAATATTGTCATACGTCGGGTGTATGTGAAAAAGATAAAACCGGGAGTCACAAAAAGAGATAACTGCTACTTCTTCTCTTTTTTTTTTTGGCAGTTTCCCCTACTATTAGTTGGCTATGGTTATGCTCATGTTATACTTGATCATTATGAGAGATTAGCTCTCCACTTGAGGTGAAGGCCATCTAATAGCATATCCCCATGAAGAACTCCCGTGGTTAGAAGAAAATGGATTCAAGGAATTTTCATGTTTTCCCAGAAGTAAAGCCGAATGATTTATATATAAATATTTCGGGGGTTTCACAGCTAGACGGTCCCCTTCAATTACCCTTTCATGCCTGTGTGAATAATGACAGGGTAGAGGTTGGGAAATAGGATATACCAAGAAGCGGGTGTTACATCGCACAGAGGTTGGAAAAATGAAACATAGTACACAATTTCAAAATAATGTTATTGATTTCACAAAATTAGCATCCCCACCGAGTCAATATTATTTGAAAGCTCTAAGTAGTAGAACATGCTAAAGTAGTACCCTAGTTAATTACTAGTACGTAGAGGTAAACCCCACAACGTGAATACCACGTTTACAAAGTATTGAGGTAAAATGAAACATGCTTTTTTTATTCTGCGCCCCCAAAAAACCCAAAATTTCACTTCCGGGTGGATTTTTCCAATATTTATACCATCCCCTTTCTTTCGGTGTTTCCTGGGTTATAAGCACCACCGGGTTCCCATAGTCGCGTCCATATTAGACGTGTTCATACCTCCTTCCCCACAACCCTTACTTTCTACAATCACCTCGGTAAAAAAAACCCCCAGCCACAATCATAGAAAAAGGAGAGAAAAACATAAATCATTCACAAAAACAGTTATCTTTATGGTGATTATGTTGTTCGAAACCGTGTCTATTCGTGTGGGACATGTGTGGGACATGACGTGCCGAACACTTCCCTTTCGAGAACCTGCACCCCACTTACAACCATACATTCTTCATTCTCCATTGTTCATTCTTCCCCCTTTTTATTCTCCAGTTTATCAGCGACTGACCACCATGCCTTTATACATAGATATTATTACCCAAATTGATTATTCCTATTCTGGTAGCACTCAAGTTTTGGCTTGCTTCTAATGTTTAATTATTGCGGAAGGAGGGGGGCTCAGCGTATTATACGACGCGAAATTATGGAAATTCGGCTCAACACCAAATCCATAAATATCGGGCGATAACAGAGCCACACGACACGAGACGATTCAAGAAAAAAGACAACCCGATTAATGCATGAATAATGTCCACGAACGTCCATTAACCAACCAACCCAGACCAGTATGCACAATAAACAAAAATAAACACTAAAAAAACAAAAAAAACAAAAAAAACATTAACAAATACTAAAAAAAACATTAGAAATAAGAGTAACATAATTACACCGGCAGTGGCAATAGGTTTAGCCAATATACTTAGCCAGCAGCGTGATCCGCGGGAGGCGAGGCGGGACGGGACGCGCTAGACGAAAAGCTGGGGCGCGCACGCCCTTTTCGTGTGCCTGTACGGTGTCCATATTCCCGCGATTTGCTGTTCAATTAGATTCGACATCCTGATTTCAAACAGAAACACCTCTTTCTAGTGCACCATTTCAAAAGAATAATCCCTGTTTCAAAGGCGAATCCTACCCCCTGAGAAACTCTTCAGTAGCAAGTTAACACACATACTTGACTCTTCCCCCTTTTTTCTTTGAAGTTGTATCGTTGATCCGATAACACCCCAGAAGGAAAAAAAAGCTAAAGGCTACTGCTTATTGGTTCGAAAAACATCAGACTACCACTGAAACGAAAACCAAGCAAACTCATAGAAACTAGACTTCCGAGCTCCAGTTCGAAAAAAAACAACACAAAACAAAACAAACTAGCCAACAAAAACATCAGCAAAAATGGGTTTGTCTTTCTCCAAGTTGTTCAGCAACCTTTTCGGTAACAAGGAAATGAGAATATTGATGGTCGGATTGGACGGTGCTGGTAAAACCACCATCTTGTACAAGTTGAAGCTCGGTGAGATCGTCACCACGATCCCTACAATTGGTTTCAACGTCGAGACCGTCGAGTACAGAAACATCTCCTTCACGGTGTGGGATGTTGGTGGACAGGACAAGATCAGACCATTGTGGAGATACTACTACCAAAACTCCCAGGGTATCATCTTCGTGGTGGACTCTAACGATAGAGACCGTGTGGCTGAGGCCAGAGAGGAGTTGCAACAGATGCTTAACGAGGACGAGTTGAGAAACGCGTTGTTGTTGGTTCTTGCCAACAAGCAGGATTTGCCTAACGCCATGAACGCCGCCGAGATCACCGAGAAGTTGGGCTTGCATTCCATCAGACAAAGACCTTGGTACATCCAATCGACCTGTGCCACCACCGGTGATGGTTTGTATGACGGTTTGGACTGGTTGTCCAACAACTTGAGAAAGTCCAACTAGACGCGTGCTGCCTAGCCGTGCTCTCTCGCTCTCTCTTTTTGTTTCCCATGACCTTTTCTTGTAAGTGTATTGTGTTTACTATGTAGCAGTTCCCCGTTTCTCCGGAGAATCCGGGGCCAGGGGGGCACACCCTCAATGCATGACATGTGACTAAGTCGACGTAGGTGTATTCAGTATGTTTTGCTGGTGATTACTGGTGAATTTACTGGTGGATTTACTATTTTTTTTATTTTCATTTGGTCCAA
>JAJMIV010000436.1:0-11997 GCA_030563445.1 Metschnikowia gruessii
GTGTCTGTCACGTGATTGGGCCAATAAAAGAACGAGCCATGTGGATCCACTAGATGTCCCAGAATGTTAGGTGATAAAAGGAAAACATAGAAAGAGAGTTGATTTTCGGGGCTGTCGATGATATCATCCTTTTCTTTTTTTTTTTTTCTTCGCCAAAATCTTGTAAACTGACTGGGTAAGTAGTGAAGAAACACCAAGCATTGTGAGCTGCGAAACAACCATACTTAATTTTGGTGCAAGAAAGCTCAGACATGTAAAAAACAGTCAAGCCACATAATATAGGCAGGAAAATTTTGGATATTACCTTTTCCCATGGCCAGTATATCCAGAAACAGATCTGTTATAAAGTGTTGTGGTACCAAAAGATGAGTTGCACTCAATCATCCCCCGTGGAGATAGTCCAGAAACTCGAGTATTCACTGCATAATTAAATGCATGGAAACATCCCCAAATTATAGCTGTTTTGCCTTTAAAGTGATATGGCATCTTTTCGTGAAAATTTCTTCGCAAAAACACCCATTACAAAAAGAAACCATGTATAAAGTGGTCTTTGGATGAGCCATATGCTAGTTCATGAAGGGAACGTACAACGAACACAGCTAGGAGGTTCAATCAGATTAAACACAAGCTTGTTGACCGACCGGTCTAGGGACTTGTATTGTTTCAAATCAACACATGCTTTTATGCCAAGCTCTATGATGTTTTTCTCAAAGAGGATAGGTTTATCAAGCACTTCATTGGAACCTGAGCCAACATGTTTAGTCGTGAATTTAGGAAGCACGGTTTGGTGTGACGGGTGAAGATCAGTGATTGGTTCAAGAAAGGAAAATAGTTTCTTGACAAATGATGCATTTCCCCTCGTCCTATTGTACTCTATTAGGCTTCCCAAAAGCTGGGGGTCTTCCTCAATGAGACTCTAGAAATGAAATACTCTCTTCTCGGCAAAGTCGTTTGGTGCTACCCCATTGGTCCATGGAGTTTTAGGGTGCTGGAAAGGCGGAAGAAAATCATACACCAAGCCCTGGTAAGTTTTCAACCCGGTTTCGCGAAACTTATCGAGGAGGTCTCTGAATATCGCATTGGAAGGAATGCTTTTGCCACCGCTCGCAAGAATGCGGGCAATTTTCAATGCAAGGTCTAGGTGCTTGAATGGGCGCCTTTCTGAGTGGTAAGAGGAGAAAAGGTGCTGGGATGTACCTTTTTGGTACATTACTGAAGTACACGTCCTAACCCAGCACACCCCCTAACCCAACACTCACTCGTCTTGTAAACTTTGGATGAACTGTTCATAGGTGAAGGGTGGCACCGGTTTCGATGGGGGCGGTCCGTCTGGTTTATCCACAGTCAAATACTCGGAAAGACGTTTGCGCACCTGTTGAAATGTGTCATCTTCATCTTGAGCACTGCTGTAAGTAGAGTCAGAGTCCAGACTTTCTTTATCTTTAGCGTCTGCCTTTTCTTTGGGGGTTTCTTTGGGTTTATCTTTAGCTGTGATTTTGTTATGAGCAGTGTTTCGAAGAGTATGGGCAATATTCTCAAAACACGCGCTGTAAATATCGTTAAACTCACTCATTTGAACTTCAGAACTGAGCAATTTGCCCATTTCGCTATTGCGGGGTATGGCTTTTGCTACAAGCAAGATTTTGTTCCACGAGTCCCAGCCTACAGGGATGAATTGGTGGAGAAGCACGTCTCCCGTGACAGGCATGCCCTCGGGCTTATAGATGATACACTCAGCACCGGGAGATTCCTGAAAAAGGCGGTTTGTGAGTGAAATCATCGCCGCAGTATCAGAAATGAGAGCATTTAGACCCGAAACAGCCCCAAATCGGAGCGCATGTTTCAATGCAATAAAACGCAATGCCTGCTGCGTGAACACGTGTTTCTCCGAGAGGTAGCTGACGTCGTCGATGTGGTCGGCATCCTGAACAATGGCCAAGTCGAAGGCCTGGGGCAAATCCGCATGGCCAGCAGGCAACGTGACGTCAAAAGCGGGGCCATGATCGAGGGCACTTCCGCTGATCCGAAGCAAGTTGTCTTTGTATTTCAGGAGGTACTCCTGTCGGCGCTTAAGGATCAGTTCCGGGGCGCTTTTGCGTAGAATGAGCCGAAGCACATCAACAAGTATATTCATATTTTCATTGACTAGCACAACACGCACACTAGGAAGACGGGCCATTTTTGCTAGGAGTTTTTCTAAGTACGGCACGAAGCTGGGTACTCGAGATACCACGTAAACCTCATGGCCAGCGTCTGAGGCGTACTTTATGGAGGTTCCATGGATGGTTTTTTCCAGGCATATGATGATAACTATGTATTCGTTAGGGCTCAGCACGAGGTGCGGGTCGCTCACCAGAGAAAACAGCATGTTGGATTGTGGGTTTTGTAAACTTTTCTTCTAGTTTTTTCTTCTAGTTTTTTCTTCTGTTTTTCTTTTATTTTTCGTTTATTTTTCCCTTTTGGTTTGGGAATGGGCAACGAAATTGGGTTGGAAAGAACAAGGTGCATATGAATTCCACGCCTATTGCGCATACGTTACAGCACTGGAGGGCCGCAGCACGGCAGTTTCGCAGACCACCCATTGTGCATGATCGGTGCCGGGGTGGGCCATATGAGGACCCTCCAGAATGGAAGATTGCCGCAAAATTTGCGTAAAATTGGTGTAAAAGAGGGGAAAATAAGGGGCTGTGTTTTGGATAACTCATGGAAAAATGAAGGGTTTTTATACAATTTTGGAAATATGGGTTTGTGTTTGTGGTTGTGTTTAGGTATAGGTTTAGGTTTAGGTTTATAAAGGGTTCTGTAGGGCACCGGCTTTATAGTGTCAGTGCGAATTTCATGTTGCGGGGTTTTCTGACCAGAGACCATCAGTCAAATAATACGACGAATACACTGGAGTTTTGTGTTTTTTAACATGACCAGAGGGGGTTCTATAATATCACAAGATGACTGTTCTTCTTTTGAGTGCTTTTAAGTATTTTGCGATCGCTTGTTCCTGGCCATTGTACTTCTAGAGTGTGGTGTCTCTGTCGTAGCATACTTAGAGCACTTACAGTGTACACTGGTAATCACTTCTGGAAACTTTGTGATTTTCTCTCGAGCATTTATTAAAACGAATTTAAAACTGAGATTGTGGTCTTGCTTTCTGAATTTGGTGGGGAACTCGCTGAAGGTTGGCCCGTTATAGTGATACCCGGAACAATCACTAAAGGCCTCACTTGGTGAGAGACTAACGTGGACTAATATGGTCAGATTTTTCGTTGAGTCTCAGAAATTGAAATAAAACTTCTATACTAAGCTTTCATTTTGTATTCAACAATTTTTTAGTAAACCTGACTGTGTGTGGTGTAGGTGAAGCTATCACCAGCTGTTTTAGCCAGTGTTGATGCGCGTTCTTCATTAATACCAAATTCTTCCATCTTTTGAATGAGGTACCTTTTGCCCTTACTCCCATTTCTTTGGCGCTAGTGTTATTTAGTGATTCAATTAATGCTGGCTAAATTATCCCCTGTAATTGGATACCTCTATTTTTTCTTTCTTTTACAATATTTAATGACCTCTGTCTGTATATTGTCACTGATTTCAGAGGCGTTATGAATACGTGCGCCCAACACTGGCATAACCAATATTGACTCCATCGAAAAACTTATCAGTATTCTTGGGAATTTTTTGGGGCCTTACTAGTTGAAACCCCTGTATCTGATTCAAATCCTAGTCACTGACTTAAGAAGTGAATGTTTGTCTTGGATATTCTTGAGAAAATACTTGACATAAACGAGTTGCTGGAGAGGAAATATTTCAACGATATCAGCATTCAAGCGATGATGAAATTCAATTCAAGGGTGGAATCCCACTCGTAGTCTTGGTTGAATGCAAAAAGTCTTTTGGTGTGCTCTAATCAAGTTGTACCTGATCAGATTCACTCCTAATGTTGCTGATTCATTAGCTCAAACTGCTTTGTCTGATCCTCAGATATTACATCTGGTCCTCACCCCAGACCTCAAATTTGATGTGTACATGGCCAAGAAGACGGGACTATGTCGATCAATTCAAAAGATCTTGCGATTTTCTCCCAGTAAACACCATTCATTATACATATACAATATTTCTGAAGAAATTATCAAGAATTCACTCACTTTTATCATAAATCAAACGAGGGGAAACAGCGGCAAAAGAACTTGCATCCATTGGAGACCGTATTAAACACGAGACTGTGTGAGAACTGTTCATGCCAGTCCATTAATTCCCATAAAGACGCGTGTTTTCTCGAAATAAATTTATTTTAAAGTAATACCACAGGAAATAAAAAACAATGACTCGTTGCTAGTTCATATGTGAGCTAGTATTTGAATAGCTTAATAGAGCCTTATGTAACACACTTGGATATACCATAGTGGTTGCAACCATGACACCCAAATAAAAAGTGATAATAAGCGAGAAGTAGGAAAGCAGAAAAGCAAAACATCTAAATTATAAAAAGACCAATTCAAGCCCAGTAACTTTTACTATAACTCAACGTTTTGGCCTTGGTGTGGGTACATCCCGTCTATATCACCATATTTTGCAGTCAATGAATCACACTACACAGCATCTTTACGTTTACTTTACGTTCTTTTTTCTTGATAAACTATTCTTTTTGGAATTTCCTATAATGTAAAATGCAAAAATTCTAGACCTCCTAACCAAAATCTGACCACCTGCCTTTTAGTACATATCTTCAAGTAATATTGTTGATTTCGCGAAATAAGTATCTACGAAACAGACCCCAAAATGACTGAATCTATTGTCCCACTTCTAAGACACATTTGACTCCTACTAGAATAATTGAATCAACGAAGAATAACACTTTTTGCCTCACCTAAAATTCTGGAGAATTCAACATGATTACTTGAAATTTTTCTATATAATTCCCATACCGTCACACTAAATAGTACCTGGTAGACTTCTATTTGGAGGTGCGCACACAGTCCAGACACTTGTGCTGGCAGACATAGGCAAACACCCCAATAACACGCCAGATATTTGTAACTGCCACAAAGAAAACACCAAAAAAACCTCCAAATATTAACCAAATATTAACTAGAAATTAACCAAGCATTAACTAAACATTAACCAAACATGTAAATAATATCCCCCTTTTTATACCCTTTCACTAAACCCCCGGTATTTTCTGACGCCAGCCACAGTGTCATAGTACACACCCGTACACCCGCAACATTAATGAAGTCGCTCTATATCAGACAGAAGCAATTGTGACCCAAAAAAGCATCACATTATCGCCATAACCCCATAATTTTTGCGCCTGCGTCCCTTCTCAAACATGTCCAGCAACGGTAAAGTGCTGGTTCCTGGCGATGACGTTTTCTCCCTGGTGCTACCGGGGAACCTGGACGTGCCAGACGATAAAATGATTGACGACATTTTTGCTGAGCGTACTACCAGACACGCAGAAGACGCCATAGACTACGAGGATATCGACGAGCTCGCAGATGACGATGAAGACCTACCCGAGGAAGAGTTTTCGCTTGCTGGCGGGGTTTCCGGGGATGCAAATGGGCCAGTGCTGGAGCTAGAAGAACACGGGCTCCAGAACGAGGCCGAGGACGAATTCGACGCGCTTTTTGGCGACGAAGATGCCGAAAATAACGGGCCTGGCGCGTACCAGAGCACGGAAATCGATATCTCAGGCACACAGAGCCATACGGGGCTCGATCTTTTGCATGACATGAGCAGTGCGGTCGGCCTAGAGGACGACGGGTTGAATGACCTTGGTCTTGGGTTTGAGGACGAGACCAATGATGACTTGGACCAAATGCTGGCATCCCATCCAGTCTCCGTGCTGTCTGTGCCCAGAAAACGGAAATCGTCCGATTTTGTTGCCGCCAAAACGGCCAAATTGCGTAAACTTGTCAAGGATATGGAGGCTCGCCAGAGAGCACGTATGGTGCGCAAGCATTTCCCCACCTACTCGCTGGAAAAGCCCTTTAACTTCCACGACATGGTGCAACCAGAACCCAAGTACTATGCGTTCAAGCGGCCGGCAATTGCGTTCAAATCGCGCCCGAAACCGCTTGTTCCGTTGAAGATCACCTTGGACATCGAGCCCGACCAAAAAAAGGCGTTCAAATCCCGCAAAGGCGTGCTGGCCGAGGTCACCTACCCAAAGGGAATCACCCAGGTTACCCAGGCGGACTTGGACTTCATTGAGGACTTGCATGCGAGCGGCGACAAGCTTGTTCAGGTGAAGGTTTTGCCTATAATGGAACAGGCAGGAGTCGAAAACGATAAGTTCTCTGATTTCAGCAAAGATTTGGTCCTTGCAACGGCTGACTGGGACGATAACTCCATTATTAATGCTGGCGGCTCCGATACCGAAGAACCTACGGGTGTAGCACAAAAACTGATCACGGAAAAGTTCGAGTTGGACGAGGTATCGTATGACGACGAGAATATTCTCAATGCTCAAATCAGCAACGACAAATTCGAGTTGAACATGAACGATCCAAACCTTTTGTTTGTGCCGGACGTCCGGAAGATCGATCACGTGAAATCAAAGGCGGTTGTGCCCACCGATAACAAGCTACTCCAGCTGAAGTTCAATATCTCCAACGATAAGGCATATGAAATCTTTGAGAATAATTACAACACCAAGGTCAGAAGTCAATTGAGTAACTTGAACATTGAGCATTCCATTCCAGCATTGCGTCTCCAGACACCTTACTACAAAATCAAGTTGAGCAAGGACGAGGCCCGTGCATTCCACCGGCCCAAATTCCAGGTTATCCAGGGTTCTCTCATATGTTTCTCCAAGCCTAGAACGCGGAAGAAAAAGAAGGACCGTGGAAAGACGCCGCAAGAGGTTTTTGCTAGAACCAGCGACTTGACTGTGGCTGATTCCGCGTCTCTTATTGCTATGGAGTATTCCGAGGAATATCCTGGTATCTTGTCCAACTTTGGTATGGGAAGCAAAATGATAAACTACTACCGTAAGGAGAAAGAGGATGACAACACGCGGCCCAAGGCTCTTCTTGGTGAAACACACGTGCTCGGAGTTGAGGACCGCTCGCCATTCTGGAATTTCGGCCACGTCGCAAAAGGTGACTTCGTTCCTACGCTCTATAACAACATGATCAGAGCCCCAGTTTTCAAACAAGAACCAAAGTCAACTGATTTCCTATTGATTCGTTCCCAAGGCTGCGGTAATCATCAGCGGTATTTCCTCAGACGTATGGACCATCTCTTTGCCGTGGGAAATATATTTCCGGCCGTGGAAGTGCCTGCTCCGCACTCCAGAAAGGTCACCAACACCTCCAAGAACCGGTTGAAGATGATTGTCTTCCGTACCATGAACCAAAATGGTACGGCCAGATTGTCTGTTAAGGACATTTCGCTGCATTTCCCCGACCAGAATGATATGCAGA
Organism: Metschnikowia gruessii; assembly: GCA_030563445.1. Taxonomy (NCBI): domain Eukaryota; kingdom Fungi; phylum Ascomycota; class Pichiomycetes; order Serinales; family Metschnikowiaceae; genus Metschnikowia; species Metschnikowia gruessii. The sequence goes on from JAJMIV010000436.1 coordinate 7,422, forward strand.
ACAGACAACGTTTGAAAGAATTCATGGAGTACCAAAGACAAGGTGACGACCAGGGATTCTGGAAAATTAGAGGTGTTGATACTGTTCCAACCGAGGAAGAAATTAAATCCATGATCACGCCCGAGGATGCTGCACTTCTAGATTGTATGCAACACGGTCAACAGATATTGGATGACATCGACTCTCTTTACAACGACGACGCGAGAAAGCTTGATTTCAAGAAAGACAAGAAAGAAAACGAGAAAGAAGAAGCGGAAGCGGAAGAAAAGAAAGAGCTCGAAAAAAAGAAGAAGGAAAAGGATACCGATATCGATGAGACAATCGATGAGGGACTTGCGCCCTGGAGTTCTTCCAGAAGCTTTATCATCTCCAACCAAACCAAAGCGATGCTACAGCTTAATGGCGAAGGTGATCCCACCGGAATTGGTCTTGGGTTTTCGTTCCTTCGTGCTACACAAAAGCATGGCTTCAAGCCTTTGATACCACCACCTAAAGATACCGTGCCCAAAAACACGACGGCGTCATACCAGCAAAAGCTCTATGAAAACGAAATCTCTAGAATCTGGTATGGTCAAAGAAGCTCGCTTACCGTCGATAATACGGAAGGCCATTCGCTTGATGATATCTACCGGGAATACAAACCTGTTGACCATACTGAATACATCAAAAATAAGATTGACAAAGAACGAGAAGAAATTGTCAAGACAGAAGGGCAAAAGGCGGCCAACCAGAACGTGTTGAGAATCACAAGACTCGTCAGAGACGAGAACAACATTGTGCAGAGAAAGGTGGAATACATCCACGATCCAAGATTGATCAAAGCATACATCAAACGGAAGAAGCAAATCGAAGGTGACAAGATGTCCATGGCGGACGTGAATGAGATCATCCCTACAAATGATGCGGAGATGAACAAAATCAGAAGAAAAGCTTTGGAGGAGAAAATCGCCAATCTTCAAAAGAGAGCAAAACTCAGTAAAGGGCGCAAGCCTAACAAGGATCCGTTGCACCTTGCAGCCGCGGCAGGCGGTACGATTATTGATGCCAACACAGTCATGTTACCGGACGGATCTATTGCATTTGGAGGAAAGGGTATTGGTAAGGGTAAGAGTACCACCAGAAGATGCAAGTCATGTGGCGCATTTGGGCATATCAGAACCAACAAGGCGTGTCCTCTCTACCATGCTACCAAAGGGGGCACGATCCAGATTCCGCAGGAACAAAAGGATATTTTGCTTGCATCGGTGAAGGACAGGCCGGAAGGATACGAGTCTGTGGCTTCTGGGAACGAAACGCCAATGGTGACCAACTCTGCTGCAGGAAGTCCGTCGGGCACCGGGTACTAAATTTGCTCAGTCGGCCAAGCAAAACAAGATGAAGAACAAAAAGGATATATATTAGAAGGTGACGAAAGCCCCTGGTAAGGACTATATAAAAACGGATTTAATTAAAATACATTGGGAACACTCATTCCCTGGACAACACCGTCAGTGTCTAAATTGTTTATCTAAGTGGAATGGCTCAGTGGAAGAAAGCCAATATTAACGACATCAAGCATTGGAATCTCTAGATGCCAGAATAGATGCCAGAATGTCTTATGGAGTAAGCATGAAAAGGGTGCAAACAAAGCAAGCAACCTGATTAACACCACATTCTATAAACCCGGTACCAGATTGGTCTGGAGCGGATGTATGCCTTTTCCTCGGCAATCTCTTGCTTGATAACCTCGATGTCCATTTCTCTTCTTCCGGTGTCCAAGTCGATGTCTTCGAGTCTGACCATCAACATGTTCCATGAACGGTTGTATGTCTTGTGGCCTGCCCATAAGATGATCATAAGAGGCAACGAAAGACAGCCCTGCCAGAAACCGGTGTTGGAGGCACTTTCACCGATAGGCCAGATGGAAGTCCAGATGATACACACCACAATCAAGGCCAAGATCACGATACCGGAGAGCGAGCCCCAGATACCAGTAGGCGACACAAAAAGCACTTCATCGGTGGATCTGCCTTGCTTAGAAAGAGCCCATCTGAATCTGATGTGTGTGAAGCAAATGGCCATCCAAGTGAAGAAAGCGGCCAAAGAACACACCGAGAAAAGCCACGTGAACACAGTTCCTTCGTTGTCTCCGTCTGCAACCAAGAAACCAAGCAATCCAAAAGCGTTGGTGATCATGATGGCAACAAGCGGTCTACCGGCTCTGTCGATGTATCCAATGAATTTAGGAAGCAAGCCCTGCACGGCCAAAGAGGCCAAGGTACGCGAGCAACCGTAGACGGAAGAGTTACCAACAGAAACAACAGCAAGCAAAATGACGGCATTCATGATATGAGGAAGAACACGAATACCACCGTTGTTGATGGCAATGACAAACGGAGAAGCGGTGACTCCGCTGCCGCTAAGCAACCGGTCGTCGGTGTAAGGCACCAAACATCCAATGATGACTGCAGTCAAAAGGTAGAAGATAGTGATTCTCCAGAAAACCTGCTTGGTGGCTCTAGGCAAGGACTTTCTTGGGTTTGCGGTTTCCGACGCGGCCAACGCCACGAGCTCAACACCACCGAAGGAGAAAGCGGCAGAAATGAAACAAGAACACACTCCTTTGAAGCCATGATTGAACGCACCTGGTTTGTGCCAGTACTGGCCACCAATGTAACCTGCATCTCCAGCACCACAAATAAGACAGATACCAAGGATGATAAAGCCAATGACGGCCAACACCTTGACGATGGAGAGCGAGAATTCCACCTCACCATATCCCTTGACACCAAACATGTTGATGGAGCAGATGACCACGTAGAAAATGGCGATCCACACCGACGGGTTGATGGAGTCATTCCAGTACTGAATTGTGAGTGCACAAGCCACCAATTCCGAAGGGAACGAGATCAACCACGACAAAGCATACAAAATACCAATGGTGAAACCCCACGATGGGTCCACGAACCGAGAGAAGAAAGCATTGAAAGAACCAGAAACAGGAAATTGCACCGACATTTCTCCGAGTGCATTCACCACACAGAACAACGAATAACCAACCAAAATGTACGAGATGAGCTGGCCCGCTGGACCACCCTGCCAAAGCGCATATCCGGAACCAACGAAAAGTCCCGTACCAATGGATCCACCAATGGCAATCATCTGCAAGTGTCTTCCCTTCAAGCTACGGGCCAATGGATGTCTGCTGGTAGCATAAATGGACTTCTCCATCTCGGTCATTTGCGACGTGTCGATGCCGTCATCTTCCAAGTCAATGGGCTTGAACGAGTCGATGACTCGCTTATAAATTGGCACTTTTTCGTATGAATAATTCGAGTATACTTCTTGAGACTCGCGAGAAAACTCGGACGAATTGCTGTGTCCAGCATTACTGCCCAAAGTATGCTCTGGGCCGTTATCGCTTTTTTTCTCCAACGTCATTTGGGTATAAAAGTTCGATTAAATAAAGGGGCAAACCGAAATCGAAAGGGATCCGAAGAAGAAAAAAATCGGGGGAAACTCGAGGTTTATTGGTCAAGCAACACCGCGTTGGATATACTGAGAAAAAGGAAAAAATCTGTGGAAGATAGATGACCACAGGTACCGGGATGGAGCTTGGGTTGCCTTTATAAAGAATTTGGCTTGTTATGGGGGCGTTTTTGCTTGCTGTCTAAAACCAAAACTGAAATTGCCAATACCAACACTGCCCGATTGCTGTGGAGATGTCTATAGATTGAAAGAAAGGAGGCCTTTTTTTTCGGCTAATCTACGCTTTTTTTTTTTTTTGCCTTTTATATCTGCGAAATGGCTGGCATACAATTTCCACTCACGGCCAAAAAAACGATTGAGCCGTTCGATGCACGAGGTATGGCGACAGCGACTCCACATACTCCGCGCGCGGGCCATCGTGCAAGTCTCGATACGCACGTTGTTACACAGTGGCTGCAGAATGAGATCTGATTTTTGAGTGTTTTTTTTCATTCTAGAGATGCGATTTTGAGAGGATTCTCTCGGGGTATTTACAAGAAGATTCACAGCCACTTAGAGGGGAAATCAGAAAACAATGGAAAGAACGAACCCAAACAAATAAGAGAATGAAACCAACCAAATAAAAGTAAGAATAACTCTAAGCAAAGGCAACCCCAAATTAACAACAAGGTAAAAAAAAAAGTATGTCTCGCGTTCGTTGAAGTCTCCACTGAAACAGAACCACTCTTCGCATGCCAGACACGGATGATTTTCTGTGGAAACAAATTGGTTCGGTATACATTATGCACCAATACTTTCCACGCGACTTCAACGCCAACGACACCGTGGCCATACACAACCTCCCACAACCTCGTATCTGGATCTCCAGCCAATGTTATTCCTAGCTGATAGCCAATGGATACAGTTCCGTCTTCGTGTCGCAAAAAGCTCCACTGGGTGGATAAAGATAGAAATAAGAAACCAGCGAACACACAAAATAAACAACTGAATAAACAACAAAAAGTAAATAAAAAAAAGTAAATAAAAAAAAGTAAATAAAAAAACACGACGACGTGCCATGCCATGCTGAGCCTCACGGGCTCTCGCTAACTAAAATCGCAACGGAGAT
>JAJMIV010000437.1:0-11979 GCA_030563445.1 Metschnikowia gruessii
ATTGTATGGTGTATTGTATGGTGTATTGTGTATTGTGTGGTGATTTGTATGGTGTATTGTATGGTGTATTGTATGGTGTATTGTGTATTGTGTGGTGATTTGTATGGTTTATTATTTGTTCTATTGTATGATCGATTGTATGATCGATTGTATGGTTTATTGTATGGTGTATATAATATATGGTGTATTGTGTGGCCCATTGTTGAGGGGGTATTGCCGTGATACATACTTAAAGAAATTGGAATGGTTCAATTTAGCGTTCCTACTGTATCACTGTGGATAGTATGACGTTTCGTCTATTTCGCAGTGGTTTCTTCTTTCTTCTGTCCCTAACTTCTTTCTCGTAAGCTCATATAATACAACACGATTAGCTCATAATCACCGCAATATTGCTTGACTACCGAAGAAAAGGTCAATATTTCGTGAATATAGTAAGCTGAGATTCCCCCTATAGCACACTACAAATAATACACTTTCTTATATTTAATATTCCTGTAACAGGAAAATTCTTATCGTTACCTGGTAATAGCAAAGGCTCGACCGCACTCAATGTGCGTAGTCCATTTTTACAATTAACCGCATATCCATAGTTTTTTTTTTTATTTTTTAATTTAAAAACATACGCCACCCTAGACCTAGAAAAACAGGTTCTATAAAATAAAAATGCCTTTTATGGCATCACCCAGGATATACTGGGTCCACTGTCGAATCGTTATGACCGGGTAGGCTGGCCGCTGGAACCCACGTAGAGGCGCGCTCCAAATGCACGCCTGGGTTTAAACATTAGTGAAGGGTCCAGGAAATAGAAGCATATGAGCCGCATTTCCTTTTTGGGCATTTCCTTTTTGGGCATACATTTTGGGCATGGTAACCTATGTTTTTGTTGTGTCATTGTTTTTGTTGTATCATTGTTTTCTCACTTTCTATGGAGAAAATAGTGTTGCACCATCCAAGTGGAGAGCGAACAATGACCATTTCAAGAATGCTCCTGTTTGGAATGGTTTTTGTATACTAAATTTTCATGTAATTGAACTTTGCCTTTTTCTTGAGAAAGGACTATCGTTATTCTTTTGTTACTTTACTTGCGATTTGTGGCCTTGTTTGTCTTTCTGTCATTTAAAAGCAGGCTCATTGACCCCTCTTTTGGTGGCAAAAGTTTAGGATATCCTTTTGTATATGGCGAATAGTACAGTCCTCAACTTCAACTGGTATCTTAGTGGACTCAGAAACTACGTTAAATTTTTTTAAAAAAATTTGTGTTCGAAAGAAATATCATATCCCCTTCACATGAAGGGCGTCTCACACACACGTGGTTTGAACGAAAAGGGCAAAACAATATGAATTTCATTAAATTGGCCGGTGATATTTCTTACTGACTCAAAATGGTTTTCTTTTAAATGGGTCATCTCTGTTGTAACCTTCCTGGTGTGTGTTTACTAACACTCGTGAACACTCAATAACCAGTCTTGTTTTCGGGTTAACAAGATCCCATAATGAAACGCCAGAGAAACAATATTAAAGGAAATCGGGCATTTAAGATGAACTGAAAATATTTCACGCATCAGAACCACATGATCATTTGACATACCCCGACTTTTCAACTAAGAAGGTTCGAAAACCACTCTAGTTCAACATAAGAGAATTGTCTAGACTCTAGTTTCTAGTAAAATTAGATTCAAAAGTGACCCTAGGAAAAGAAAAACAATCTTTCAATCTACGGCAATTATTCATGTATTTTCATATTCTCCAAAACTGAAAATTTTCACTCCCTTACAATAGAAAATTACAGTAAGCAACACCCAACTACGCCCAACTACGCCCAACTTCCCCTTAACCAAAATTCGCTTGACCAGACTTCACCTCGACCAACCCTGCAAAAAAGTTACAAATATACGAATTCCACATTTACCAACATTTCTGTAAAAGTGGCGACATCTGTAAACTTGGTCCATATTTCTTCGCATCATTCAGTATCCAGATGTATGGCATAATAGTTTATATCACATAGCCAGAATAATTATGAGCAGAAAATTCCCCGAAAATTCCTCGAAAATCCCCCGCAAAATCTCCATAAAACCCCGGCATTTAATCCCAATCGGCCCATATCCCCCTTTCTAGCGCCAGTGTTAGAAACCACCCCTCACATTTTATTCTGCTTATTGAATAAATCCATCTTCGTAACAATCCAGGGTGAATCATAACCACCTGACTGCCTGCATGGCATTTTGCATTTTGCATTTTGATCCTCATGTCTATAGCGATAATGTCGTGGGAAATGAAATAACATTTTCCGCAGGTCCGCCCCGAACCACCCAAAACTTGGGCAAGCCACTACATCCACATAACAACACAGAAAATATGATGAATGATGAAATCATTTTTGGTTGCTCCTTAAACACAAACACAAACATTGCTTCATAACCACCAAGGAATTCGTTGCGGCGCGACAAACAATAACAAATCCTGACAAATAACAACATACAAACAATAAACACTGGAATGCTGGGCCGAGGGTCCGCGCGCCACGATCGATTTCCGAGGGTAGAAGCTTTAACCGATTAGGCAATCCCACACCCGTACACCAACCCAACCAACCCTAACAAAGACGTTTTGCGGGCATAGCGCTGGACAGGGGATTTTTGGTGTGGGGATTTTTCGCCAAAGAAAATTCACGTTCGTCCGTGTGCGTGTTTCACCATAAGCGTTCTACCAAAAATAGGCCACCAAAAGCATTCCACCAAAAGTAATATTTGGTGGCTTTGGAAGTATTTTCCGTGTGTTGTGGTCCGCCGGGTCCATCGGGTGAAATATCGCAGTTACAAGATAATTAGGCGAAAAGATAAACAGTCGGGCTTAGACTTTTCTTCGCCCCCTAAGGTGTAGCAGGCTATCACAATAACACAATAGATTGTGAGTTTTTCCATGGACCTACAATAAAAGTGGTACTGCCCGAACCACGTAAGCACGGACCTTTTAGAAGTCATCAAGGTTGAGCGACACATGAATATATTTATACGAGCTTATCGTGGATGTGCCTTATGCATAAAGGAGCCCTCGGAACCGAAACGACCATAGCGAGTCCTTTTCCGGATGTTAAGTGTGTAAAGTACAGTCCGCCATAATAATGATAGATGCCAATATGCAAGCTTTGTTCGGTTTCGTCAGAAACCAAGCAGACTAGGCAACCACGATTTTTTGGCATGTATTGCACTTTTCATTTATCCAACTTAGTAATCATATATGTGGTCAGCTAGGATCACAAATGTAACCACTAAACCGGCACAAAAAACAAAAAATATTGCTTAACCTTATACATGCCAAGAACAGCCTTCTGATACTGTGTCGTCAACAAGTTGCTCCCCAGTCTCAAAGTTTCTCGGACCAGGCCGCCTCCACAGTATATCCTGCACCGCACTGCGTTGGGCAGCGGCATGTCGCGGCTCCACCGGACGGAAATGGTGGAGTCAGAGCCTTAGACTTGCCATCAGCAGCCATAGCACTGGGGTCCGCGCGACATTGTGCTATCGCATGCGGTCTTAGACCCACGCCTACCCTCGGAACTCAGCATATGTTTTTCTTGTTTCTTTTTTCCGTCCGGGCTCTTCTTTCTGTATACTGACAGGTGTTTCAAATTTTATAAATAGCCGGTCCTCCTATTTCCTTCGCGAACCCTCTGTTTTTTTGCAAAGCCAATACTTTTCTTTCCATCTACATTCGCTATGCAATTTAAGTCCTTGGTTGCTGTTGCCGCCATTACTGGTTTGGCTGCTGCTAACAGTATGTGAACTTCTAGACCGTCGGCCGCTTTTGATTTTCATTTTATACAAAATTTTCAAAACAAAAACATTGGAAATCATCAAAATTGAAAAAAAAAACAGTGTTTGCGACATTTTTTTGGCCCCCTTTGTGTCATTCATTTACTAACTATTCAGACTCTACCTTGACCACTGCTACCCCATCCGTCGCCCTGGGATGTTCTTTCAGTAGTTTCACCGCCACTGTGCCTGCTCAAGTTGCTTCTGTCGCTGCCTGCCCAACTGCTATTGGTGACATTAACATTTCCGGAAACGGTTTCGGAAGCATCGACCTTACTGGCGTCAAGCAAATTTTCGGTAACCTTAGAATCAACGGTACCCAACTTGCCACCGTTTTCAACGCCCCAACCTTGCAGTTGGTTTCCGGGCAACTTTCCATTTCTGACGCCACCACCTTGGCTAACGTCAACTTGGCCCAATTGACCACTGTTGGAACGTTGGTTTACAACGCCTTGCCAGCTTTGGCCTCCACTGGTTTGACCACCGGTATCACGTCCGCCGAGAGCATTGTGTTCACCAACACCGGTTTGACCTCTTTGGCCGGAATCAACGTTTACAAATTGACCACTTTCGAGGTCAGCAACAACGCCGACATTGCCACCATTGACTCTGGTTTGGAGTCCGTCACAGACACTTTGGCCATCAACTACAACTCCGACAAGGTGGAGGTTTACTTGGACCAATTGACTTCTGCTCAAAACGTTATTTTCCAAAAGATTGCCTCTCTTTCTGTTGGTAACTTGACCTCCATTAACGGATCTCTTTCCTTGGAGTCCAACACCCTTGAGTCGTTCGACTTCCCAGTGTTGACTAACCTTGGTAACTCGCTTTCCATCGAGCAAAACGACGAGTTGGAGGAGTTTGGCTTCCCAGTGTTGAAGAACATTGGTGGTGCTCTTAGCATCCAAAGCAACGACAACTTGGAGTCCTTCTCCTTCTTCCCTAACTTGACCACCATTGGCGGATCCGTCACTCTTGACGGTGACTTCAACAACGGTACTTTCCCTAAGTTGACCAGAGTTGCTGGTGGTTTCAACTTGACCTCCACCGGACAATTGTCCTGTGACTCCTTTGTCAAGTTGAACAGCAACGGTGCCATTAAGGGTGACAAGTTCTACTGTGAGGGTGCTTCCTCCACCGTTTCGTCTTCTTCTTCCAAGAGCGGAAACGCCAACGGCCAATCCACCAAGACTGGCACTTCTGCTGGTTCTAGTTCTGCTGCCACCACCTCTGGCTCTTCTTCTAGAAGCTCCGGCGCTGCTCCAGTTGCTGGTTCCAAGTTGGTCACCGTCGGTGCTATCTTCGCTGGTGTTGGTGCTTTGATGTTCTAATGTCAGTTGCATGTTCTCATTGGTGTTTTTTTGCTGGCGCCCTTTTGACTAAGCGGCGTCTCAAACACTACTAATTCTTAAAATATTTTCTCTCGTTCAATTCAGAATCTTCGATATACAAAGTTCGATTTCTGAAGTCAACGGCTCTTATAATCGCTCGAATACACACGCCATGTTTGATGACAATGTAGAATGTCTGCCTGGGGGATGTTTCTAAGAAGGTTGTAGAGAATTTACCACCAAGGTAGTATAGCCTTGAAGTGGGATACAGAATATATGACTAACGTTGTTACTTTGCAACCGTTGAGAAAACCTTTGGCTATTTTATTCCTAGTTGATAATATGTCATGCTGTATTTTCTACTACAGCAAAAGATTTCAAAGCACTTTGTGATTTGTGGGGCTTTCATGTAGTCTAATGTCGGATTTGGGTAATCTTGCAAGAGTCCGTGGAAGGTTGGTATGTAAGAGCTCGTGAATCAGAACCATACAAGTATTCACTACTGAATCGTAGACTAATTCCTGCCAATTCAAAACAATTTTCATAGAGAAGTATCACCTATTGACCCTGCAGAAGTGATTTACATATTTTGTGTTCTGGCGAGAAATGTGAAATATTCATAATATAGATTTTGTGTTCTGCCACTAGGTCGATAGATAAACCTGTAGTCTCCGAAGAAAACGGCGAAGAGCATTCAGCAGCAACAGTATTAAATTGATGTTTTTGTAACTCTTCTTTAAACGAACTAGAAGTGTTTGGACGGCATGCCAAGGCTGGCATTAAATACCAAAGGCATCTACAAAATTTACAAAAAACAATAATATAGCACTTTTAGTTGCAGAGAACTTACTTTACCAACATTTCATTTCCCAACCTGGGAAAAAGACTTGTTGACAGATGAAAAAGGATCATACACTTGCCAGTACACCCCACTGTAGCATATTTTCAATTCGCCATATGATCTAAAAGCTTGCCAAAAAATTGCATCCAAATGATGCTTTCTCCATTTTGTTAACTTTCTTGGGGAGAGAAAACTAAGGGGTTATTCCCAGCGAAGGCCTTGCGGTTAGTATTGCGACTACTGTGGTTTTGTTTGATCTCTGATTAAAACCTTTACCGATTGATGAATATGGTACCGAAAGAGTCTCGTATGATTGTTTAATCAATTGAGAACTCCTTCACAGTAATTCCATATAAGAGATCAATGTTAACACAACTGATACTAGTGTGGTACCATTTCTGTACAAGAACCACGTTTCATTGTGTTACCATCCAGCCATAATTTCTATAGGATATCAAAACGTTGATCCTGAATATCAAAGCGGCAGTGGTTGATATGAAACTAAGATTGAAACATATTTCACACGAAACTCTGACTAAATGCTTACTACAGCTTTAGTAAATACTTCGTAAATGCTTAATAATGCGAAGACATTTACGGCTTAAACAATATCGGAACCCATCACACTGGCGGGGTTTACATTGTTTAAGTATTCTTTCGTTATTTTCGCCCCGGCAATATTACTGACTTATACGTTAAATTTGAAACATCCCTTTGGGGCAACTTCAAGAAGATATATTCCATCCTTTACTCGGTGCCAGTACATGTCACCTTGTTCTAGTGTCAGTAAATTAAGCGACCACCAACGTAGTATAAATATGTTTGGACTAATCGAAGAATAGAATAATATGATATACTTCATTAATTACTGAATAAACCTTACGAATATCTGCTTCAAAGCATCGTGTTCTGGGTATGTCCTCATGTATACTACCATTACACTGTTACTCATTACCCTGGCTGCTTCTCAAGCCTTCTCCCATCACTCCATATTATGTAAACCCAATTGACCGTATAAAAGAGAAGGGCTAAACTGCAAATTGTCAATTAACGCTTTACAAGTCTGCACAAAGCCTGACAGTGCATTTGGGACGAATACAACAGCAAAAGTGTATTGCCTAACTTTCCACTTCTATGATGCTTCAAACTGCCTGCTCTCCTCCACATATCCACTTTCTATATATACAAATCAAGTAGTAGAACTGATTCTTCTTTTAGTGGCTGCTGTCGAGTTAAATAAAAGATATTACAAGTTGAATCAAGTTTTTTTTTTTCATTTTGGTAGTACGGATCTTTACATTCACTTACCAATAGTGGTGATACCATATTGTTGTCGGGTTTACAGTATCATCAGGGATAAGAGTATTAGACAATTACTCGATAGCAGTAGCAATTACACGAGGGTGCGGCTCTTTAACCATCCGGTTCTTAGTAAGGATGATTTAAAAACTCTCTTCAACTTTCCCATAAGCAGCACTTGAACGTCCCAGTTCATTCATACCGCAAACATCAAACAAAGTAGTGTAAATGGTATTTCACGAAACCCCCTGTTGGATGCTAACGCAGGAGACTAACAACTTTTCAAGTGCATAGTGGTTTTGGAACTTTGAAGTGATTTCATTCGATTATCTAATCCGTAATCGAATATTCTAGCACCACTGACTAAACATTGGGCTATTAATTTTTAAGTATGACTTCACTAACTTATTCGCCTCACCCAATGATTCGTCGTGTTCACCCTTTTCATCTACCTCCTTGTAATAAGAAAGATTTTCTTAGTAGTAGACTCCATATCCATCAATAGCTTCCTATTGAAAGTAACCTTAAAAGTTTAAATGTTTCATTAAATCCTCCTGCGCAGATGGAAACGTCGGTTTCACTACTCTGCGAAACATTTGCAGCCCTGTAAGGACGCAAATGGTTACTAATCTACCAATTAACCAGGCATTAAATATGAGTGAAACTATGAGTAATAATTTTAAATTTATTTAGTGCCGCGGGAATGAAGAATCTCCCAAGACACACTCTTTGGAAAATAACTATTACCTAAACAGTTTTTTACTCTTTCCAAATATCCTACCAATAATTCGAATACTGTACCACGACTGACCAGATCTGACAGTACTAAATTAATTAATCAAATATATAAATTACAAATACAGGAATATTCACATATCCACAAGTAAAAGTTACCCCACCCGAAACGACATTCACAAACTCCTCCCAAAATACTACCAGAAAACAACTTACATGCTACAAATTGAAGAATACCCAAAGGCAGACTTTTAGTGGGATTGCGACATGTCCACGCCACAATGGACACTAACTATTGCCCAACAAGAATGCGGTGTATGGTCACTGAATTGCCCAGCACATTTACAAAAAAGGCAAGAAAGTAAAATGTTATTATTCAATACTCACAGAATATTTGTAAAAACCAATTTTGCCAAAATAAACCTTCCCGCTGCCTTCCCTAATCGACTCAATTCTTCGGTAATATCTTGGGCCCGCATCGCGGAATAAAGTAATAACGACCCAACCCTGACCTGCACAGCGACAATCAGGTTTAAATAAGAAACAATTCAATACCCCACGTTAAATACACAGAAGCTACGTTTTTCCAGAATTAAACACCAATAACTATACACCGCCAGTCAATGAACGATATATACCCCTTGAATATACTGACATAACCAAGAAACTCGCTTTATTCTCTGATATAATCCAATTGCTCCATCGGCCCATATGCAGTACAATCCACTTTCCGTACAGGAAAGCAACTTGACATGAGCATACCTGAATTCAGTGTATTTTACCTTCTACTTCTCTAAAAGTACACCGTTTACTTTCTACACACACCCTAAAAACACCCCCGAAACACTCCACACAAACATGAAACTCGTGAATTTGGCAGTCTTGGCGTTTGCCTCGTGTATTTTGGCAAAGAACGTCTTCTACTTGGACGATCTTGTGGCTGCAGTCAACAACGAAAAGAGAGAACCTAAAAACGTCGTTTCTCTCGATTCTCTTAGAGCTGCCGCCGACGAAGCTCTGTATGATGATTTGGAGGTGGGAAATTTTGGCAAGCGCGACGTTCAGGACGTTTTGCTGCCTTCTGGCCCTTCTACACCCTTACTTAAAAGCTTGCTTCCACAAGTGCGTAGTATCTCGGTCTTTTCCGGGTACTTACGCAACAGTCCTCGTGTTGTCAACAACTGGGACAATGCTGAGTCGTTTGTGTTGATTGTAGCCCCAACGGACGAGGCTTTCGCGCAACTTTCGGCCGAAACAGGCAAGAAACCATGGGAATACCCCGAGGAAATCAAGAACAACGACACCGACGACCAGGTGATCAGAGACAACCTCGATTTTCTCATCAAAGAACACATTTCTGCACCTATTGACCGTAAACAGTCCCAAAAGACGTCTGTGACTTTGTTGAGTGGCCAAGAAATCATCATCGAGCACTTGGCTGGCGGCGATAACTATCAAATCGTCTATGGTAAATCCACCATTCCAGTGTTATCCATTCACCAGGCCGAAAACGGTATTGTTCTTGTGGTGGACTCTGTGTTGCGCTGAGTTTCTTTCTTTTAGACCCATCACGTGATGGGCTCTCTGCTTTAGGTTTAGGTTTTTTATATTAGGTTAAAATATACTTTGTTATGGTTCAAGACTCCGCCGATCGAGAGTCCCTCCATTAGTAGTCGACCCTTTCATTGTCTTGGTTGTGTAGTCAACAGAAATCAAGCAAGCCAGTTCTCCATCTACTTGTCCAAGCTCACCACTCCTTGCTCAACCTCAATCTGGCCACCCGAGGAGTACTCGAGCTTCCACTTGAACTTCAAAGGCTTGGACGAGGGGTTCTCCACAACAAACTCCTGCGAGATGCCTCTGTTGCTGAACCCATAAATGGTATCACCGCTCTGTGGCCTCAAGTCCAACTTGCATCCCTTGGCGGCAGCAACCATCAACTTCACGCCCGCCTTAGGGGCACTGGTCTTGTTACTGACGTAGAACACACCGTGGTAGCGAGTGGTCGTAGAGTCACCCAAAGACTCAGCCTCTAACTTCACACTACTAGTCTCATGAACAACCACTGAGCTAGTGCTAGCACTAGACACTGGTGTCTGCTGAACCTTCGAAGGGGTCGACGTTGGGAAGTTGAATCCAAACGGATCTAATTGGCTAGAAGTAGCGGTGTTAGTGTTCGATTGAAGCTGAGGAGAAGGCGAAGTGAAGTCTCCCAACAAATCGAGACTGTTGCCTTGGGCTGGTCTTGCGGAAGTGGATGGTGCTGGTTGTTGAATTGGCACCTGACCAGCCGAAGAGAAAGCTGCGGCTGCACCGGCTTGGGCTCCAAGCGAGATGGAGCCACCGGAACCGAAAAAGTCTAGTGGGTTCACTTGCGCCGCAGGCTTGCTCTGAGATCCGGTCTCTGTGAATTGAAGGTTCGACAACTCGCCCAACAAATCTTGGTACCCTTGTTCATCTTTGCCCGTAGTGTCGTTGCTGATTGGCTCGTCATCGAAGTCAATCAAGTTTAATTCCTGGGCTGCAGAAGCTCCGGCAGATCCGCCATTCACCTTGATCTTGGAAGCCTCCTCAACATTGCCTCCCTTCAAGAGTTGGAACTTCTCCACCAACAGGTTGATCGAGTCGTTCAAGGCTAGCAAGTCTTGCACGTATGCATCGTTGTCGTGCTCCTCTTCAATGATCTTGCCCACGATTGGTTGCGACGTCTTCACTGCACTATACAACTCGATCAATGTCTCGTTGGAGTCGTCGACTGTGGAGCCAGAGTTCTCTAGGGAGTTCAACATCTCGGCAAGGATCTCGGACTTGCGCTTCAACCGCGCCACATCGTCGGACACTTGTTTCTTGTTTTCTTCGACGTTGTCGTCCTTGAATCCTGCCATAATCTTCATTAACTTGTTGGCCTCCTGAAGATCTTGAGGTTTTCCACGGCGGATCAACTCTTGTAATTTAGCACTATGGACGACGGCCTCTTCCTTCTGGATCTCCTCCAAGGACTTAATTGTCTCGGATGGGTTTAACACCGCAACATCCTCCAACTTAACCTCAGGGAAAATGTAGCTCTTGTTGGCCAATAATCGGTGCATATCCCGGATATAGCCAAACTCCTCTTTGTACTTAGAAGTCTTACAAATGGTTTGGTACCATTCTTCGATTTGGGCCAAGATCATCCGCTGCACACGGGTGTAGCGCAAGGTCGGACGTTCAGGAAACCGCTTGACCAATTCGTTCAAGAATTCTTTTCTTGAAATCTGCAATTGGAAGGGGAACCCACAGTTCTTGACAAGATTGTCCAACAAATGGAGCGCCAACTCCGATGTTTGTGGGTCCCGCTGGTTGATCAATTTAACAATGGCAATGGCCGTTTCTCTTGGCACGGATCCTTGTTTGGCATTGACATAGTCACAGATCTCCAAATTGAGGGCGAGATTAGGCTCCTCTAAGGTAGGGCGACATGCTCGGTCTGGAAGAAACGTTAGTAAAAGAATCGTCAGGAAAGTAAGAAGAGGGCCGATGAAAGGATGTTTCAACCCATATGGGCTGCCTTGGCTATACCAGAGATAAATCTAGCGAGATGAGACATGCCCAGAAAGTGTTATTCCCAGAAAAGTTACCCCTTGGGACAACGTAATGGCCAAGTCAATCGATAAGAACCCGGAGAAGTCCAGGCAAAAGCCGAGGTCCAGACAAACCCCATAATTAAGAAGGGACAGTCTTAAAATCGATCTTCACATACATATTCTGCGCAAAAGCTTGGGATTGATTTTCGAGAGGGAGTATCCCGACGAGCCGCTGGACATTTGGTGCTTCTTTAACTTGAAACCTTTAGGGCGTATTGCTTATTACCGTTGCTTGAAGAACGGACGGGTGGTCCAGTCCGGCATATAGCCCTGATAATAATGGTGTGGGTGCGGTGCGATTCGGTTGCGTTGCGGGTAGTGGCCCTGTTGGCGGT
>JAJMIV010000439.1:0-11926 GCA_030563445.1 Metschnikowia gruessii
TACTAAAACTTGCACCCATCGAGATACCAAGTATTAGTATGTATGAAGGCTATTCGCAAGTCTTGGCAGACATTTTATTGGGAGTATTAAGAAGCAATGATTTTGGCATGTATAACAATAAATGGCTACATCACTATGAGAAAGCTGCATACTTATGAGATGATAAATCATGTGGGTTTTGTATGGTAGTACTTTCGTTAGCTTTATATAGTGCTTAATTGCCAGTCTGGTACCGTCATGTAATACTACCATTAGAAGGGGGCACTAACTAAGAGGTTCACTATTAACAGAGCTATCGTTATTTTCAGATTCACCCTTTTTATTGAAAACTCCTCGCTCCCTGCTTCTCCCTTTATGGTAACCTACACTGGCCGATTATGCTGGGACTACCTAATCAACCACTATAACGGGGTCTTACCAAGTACTAGCACCACTAAAAAGCCACTACGCAACTAAAAATTCCCTAATAGATACAATTATCGGAACAAACTAGACTCAATATTCAATTTACCAAAAACAATTCACTATCACATCACTCCCCATAAAAAAACCCTCTCTTTCATATTCTCTTGCCCCATCCGGGCCCATATCCAGCCCTGAGCCCAGTGCGCACTGCGAAACCCAGCACCAGCCAAAACCTGGCCTGAATCTCAACCCATAAATATTCTTGAATAATGAACACTATCTCAAATACTCTCTTTCAACAGCTGCTTCGACGATGTTTTCAGAATAATGTCCCCGATCGCATCATGATTGCACTCTCGGGGGGCGTAGACTCCATGTGTCTTGCATATCTTCTAGCACAATATAAAACATACGTCCAGCCTGCGATGCGCATCTCTGCCATTACAATAGACCATGGATATCGCCTAGAATCTGCCACAGAAGCACAGAAAGTTGGGGAAATAGTCCGGCTGTGGGGCCTCTTTCACTCTGTAGAGAAATTGAAGTATTCTCGCGATGTGCACTCAATCTCTAACTTCGAAGAGGTGGCCCGTTCGCTCAGATATGAAGTATTCCGTGAAAAGTGCTTAGACCAGGGTATAAATGCTTTGTTAGTCGCTCATAATAAGGATGACCAGCTCGAAACGTTTCTCCAGAGACTCCAGATGAACTCTACGATGTTTGGCTTGCTTGGTCTTAGGGGAAAAGCTCCTCTACCGTTGATGGAGTCGTCTCCTAATGTAGATCACAAGATCCATGTTTATCGGCCGTTACTTCAGTTTGAAAAAACGTCAATTCGTCTGACTTGTGAGTCCCAGAATGTTCCCTGGTTTGAGGACGTGTCGAACCAGGATATTTCCCTCACCAAAAGGAATCTTTTGAGGTACATCATCAATGAATACGTACCGGAAGCAGTGGCCTCGAGACCTGAGCTTGAATGTGTAACTAAGGAATCGCTAATTGCAACAACCAATAAAATCGAAAGCACGTTGGATTTCTATGACTCGCAAAAACAAAAATTGGATCGCTTAGTAAAATCTCAAGGGTTGGATTGCGATCTTATGCGTGCTCAGATGCACTTTACTATTCCTCTATGTGAGTTTCCAAACATACAACAGTCGGTATTGGCCAGATGGCTCTATGAGAAGATATATCCGATTTCTTCTTCCAAAAACTTCCATTGGTCGTATGCCAAACTAGAGAGGCAGGCAATGCCGCGGCTTTGGAAATGGCTTGAATCTCCACATGGAATGCTAACCATGACATACCTCAAAGTGAGCTTCAAATTTCTGCTTCAAGACACGAATGTGAAATTCCACGTTTCTCGACAGACCCCGCAGCGAGAAGTTTCTCGCGATTACATAGTAAAAGTCGATGCGGGAGACTCCTCGTGGCATTTATTTGACCACATTTGGTGGCTCAAAATCGACGGTTTTCACGGATACATTCACATCCGTTACTTCAATCCGTCAATGAGAGAAGCCCTAAAAGAAGCTTTCGGGGAACATTGTGAACTTTTACGTTTTTCACATGAATCTGTTGGGTATGTTCCTGTGGTTTTAGATGCCACAAATGGTGATATTCTAGCTGTGCCAACATTAAATCTTGCACGAGACGGGATCTCAGTGAAGTGCAAGCTCAAGGGCGCGTTAAACGGTGATTAAATTTTGGTCATTCATGAAATAGCTCTTTTGAGGGTTTTCAAAGTATTGCTATGGTATTTACTATTATAAATGGGTCTAACAGTGTTACATTTAGGTATAGTGATAGTATATATAACTTCTAATTCTCGTGTTCTCAGTTACATCACTAATGTATTGTCTCACATGGGTCCAAGTATATATCGGAGTGAGGAACAGCCTATAAATAAATATATTTCTAACGATGAAAGATAATACTTGTGTGAAGTGATGTAAATATTAGGGGGGCTCCTAGATTACCCTACGATCTGTGATCAGCTCTATAGCTGTATCATTATAAAGAGGATCAACGGTGTGGACCCGTACACCAGGTTAGGTCATCAGTTTGGACCCCGGCGAAATTTGATCAAAATGTGAAGTTTCTTGGGATATTTTTGTCTAAGCGTGTTTATTGTCACTTTTTGGTTGTATTCATCTATTTTTTTAGTATACTCCTTCTGTGCTGTGTGTATTGCAGCAAGTTCAAGAAATGAGGGACTCCCAGTATGGGTGCGAGGTTAGTGGTGTTCCAGGACGTTTTGATCTGATAATTAGGTCCTAATGGAAATCTACTTACAGAAGTCTCAAGTAGTATTTTTAGCGAGATAAGATCCTCTAATTGGAAAAGAAGTGTTATCATCAATTATCTCGCTTTTACGATAAAATTTGCTCCAGCTCGGACAATTCCAGCAATCAACGAGGGTACGGTCTCGTTGGAGAATACTAATATTGCAAAACGATAATATTCTCTCAAATTATTGGACTCTTCCTTTTTCAACTGAATTATCAATATTGCTAATTTCTTATTATCATTAAAATCTGATCCTTTTTCTTGGAAAGTATACAAACCTAAAGACTAGTAAGTAATAACAATATTGATTACTTTCGCATGAACGAGCTAAAATCAGTAACAATACATTCACACTTTAAAAATCGGAAACAACAAGAATTAAAGTAAAAAGGCTATTTTTGAATATCTAAAAGCAATTATGCAACTTCATCAAAAGCAACAACACTTTCCACTGTCGTGGCTCTTTTTACTACCACTTAACTCTTTTCACCACTTCATACACCAACCTAGGCTGAGCTCTCGCGAGTGCGGTGCGACAGTCCATTTTCTCAATAATCACTTCCATGCTTGCAAAAAACACTTACTCCAATAATTCCAAGTTTATTCCAAGTTTACAAACCCATTTTCTTCCTAACAAACGTTTCTTCCCTTTTAAGACAAATTCCCCACATCTTTCACATTCTCCACCCGTCCTTTTCCTCCTTCCCCAGACAAACTCAAATCTACCTGCCCACTGTATACACCACGCACCGTATACACCACAGCACTTGCGCGCACGGCCACTAGCTTAAACACAGCCAAAACACCTCCAGCCAAGCAGAGTACCCATATATAACCTGGGGAACTGCCACTAGCGCCCGAAAAATGGAGAACACAAACACAAAAACAGTATATAAACACCCAGTTCTCAATATTCTGCCATAATAATTCGCTTATGTCGCTCTGCACTCAAGATCGACAGCAGCTGGCAGTGCCTACACCCAGAGTCGGTGGGCCCATGACAGGACCTGGAGAAACCCCCAAACCCAGAACAGGAAGGTCCAAATACGGGCATTTTCTGACACAAAAGTTCCAGATCGCCCACCAGCAGGTCAATCTCGACGTGGATATCTGCAAAAAACGCATCGTTGGGTACACAGAAGTGTCTGTTGTGCCGACGTCGACGTCGCTCAGGGCCGTTCGCCTAGATGCGCGAGAAATGTCGATAAAAAAGGTGCTAATCAATGGCTCCGAGCTGGCAGACTATGTCTATAACGACCAGCTATACATAAATGACCCCAAGACGTTTGAGGAGTGCGCAAAGACGCGGATACCCAACATCTGGGACGAATACTCCAACGAGTTCTCCATCCACCAGCACCACCTCTTAAGACAGAAACTAAGTCACATTTTTGGCCATCTAGACGACGACCAGAACAGCGTAGGCGATAAGGGCGAGAGCCTCAACACAGAAGAGCTCACAATCTTGCTTCCGGACACCCTAAAGATGGAATTGGCCGATGTTAATGCCATCCAACATACCCCTGCATCTGCCATGCCCACGTCGAGTCTAACGCCCATGAATCTCCGTCTAAAAGCCGGCACCAGTGAGGTATACAACCCCATCCAGATCGGCATAGAGTACGAGATCATCAACCCAAAGGACGGCCTCAATTTCATCTGTAATCCGGCCACAGAAAAGCACATGTGGCATGTATACACCAGCAACTCGGAACACAACGTCTCTGCATCATCGTGGGTTCCTTGTATCGACAGTCTTCTCGAAAGAAGTAGTTGGTCGATTGAGCTTAGTATCCCGCGTACAGTCAGGGATATCGTAGAGAATCGTGAACCTTCTAAATGTGATAAAGTTGAGGAACCAGCAAGGGACGAAGAGGATAAAGAGGATGGAAAAGGTGAGGACGGAAAAGATGAAGAGGAGGACAAAAAAGACCAGGATGACGAAGATGTAGACATGGATGACGTGGATGACGTGGACGCGGAGACCAGCCCAAAAGATGAAGATAAACAAAGCAGCAAAGCAGAAACAGGTGCAGACACAGAAATGGAGGACGCAGAAGTCTCTGATGTTGAAATCGAGATCGACGAGGATGACGACGACCGCGAAAACCACGACTTGTTTGTGTGTTCCGGCGATATCAACAACACCAAAGAGTCTCCCCACCCCACCGACCTCTCCAAAAAGCTTGTGTCATGGTCAGTCTTCAATCCTGTTTGTGCACATCATATCGGTTGGGCCGTGGGCGCGTATCAAAGCTTTGAGTTGTCCGATTTCAGTGATGGATCCGCACAACTCCCCGAGCTGGAAGAGGAGTTCGAGGCCATGGAGAAGGACGAAACTAGCTCCCTGGTATCGTTGTTCTATCTACCAGGACAAGAAGAGTTGGTGAAGAACACGTGTATTTTTGCCCAGAAAGCCCTAGATTTCTTTCTGAAGGAATACGGTTCTTACCCCTTCAGTTCCTATGGAATTGCCTTTGTACAAGAACCCAGGTACTCCAAAAACAACTTTGCCGGGTTATCTTTGCTTAGTGCAGATCTTCTTTACCCCGCCACAATCATCGAACCCATGTTTTCTACCACTGAAGACATTCTCGAATGTATTGCAGGGCAGTGGTCTGGTATCAGTATTGTGCCTTTGACGTTCAACGACTTGTGGTGTACTATAGGTATTGCTAAGTTCATGACCTTCCAATTCACCAAAACGCTCGTTGGCTCAAACGAGTACAGATACCAAATCAAAAAGAAAATGAGTGCCATTGTTGAACAAGATGTGGGACAAAGGCCTCTTGGCCTCCAGGCACTCCAGGCGCCTATTTCTGAATTCAGTTTTGATTTCATTCGGTTAAAGGCACCAATTATTCTTTTTATTCTTGATCGCAGAATGACAAAAACAGACAAGTCCTTTGGTTTCACCCGTGTGTTGCCCAAATTGTTTTTGCAAGCCATGTCGGGTGATTTACAAAACGGAGCTTTGTCGACACTGCACTTCCAGTACGTTTGCGAAAAGGTCAACAGAAACAGACTCGAGTCCTTTTTCAAGCAGTGGGTTTTTGGGGTTGGAACGCCCATCTTCAATATCACCCAGAAATTCAACAAGAAACGTTCGATCATCGAAGTTGTCATACGACAGAGTCAATTGCAACAAGCAAAAACACCCCATCCGAGATCTGACACTTTTGTGAGAGACGCCGTTTCATTACTTAACCAGGAACAGACATTTCCCGTGCAACAGACGTTCTTGGGCCCAATGACCATAAGAGTCCACGAAGCGGACGGTACGCCATACGAGCACATCGTCGACATCAAGGACAAAGTTGTCAAGTTTGATGTTCAGTACAACACCAAGTTTAAGAAACTCAAGAAAAGCAAAGACGAAAACGGAGAAGGGCCCCTGGTGTTTTCTAAGTTGGGGGATGTGCTTCAAGACGAAAAAGACATGAAGAAATGGCACTTTGAGGAGTGGCCCAAGAGGGACGAGGAATTTCTAGATCCCTT
This sequence comes from Metschnikowia gruessii, assembly GCA_030563445.1. Classification (NCBI taxonomy): domain Eukaryota; kingdom Fungi; phylum Ascomycota; class Pichiomycetes; order Serinales; family Metschnikowiaceae; genus Metschnikowia; species Metschnikowia gruessii. The sequence continues at coordinate 6,193 of JAJMIV010000439.1, forward strand.
TGAGTGGTTGCGAGTCGACACAGACTTTGAGTGGATCGCAACCTTCAACCTCAAGCAGCCTGATTACATGTTTGGTTCTCAGCTTCAACAGGATAGAGACATCGAAGCGCAAATCAATGCATGCGAGTACTTTGGCTATCAAGAAAAAGCTTCAATTGTCCATTGCACTATGTTGACCAGAACGTTGATGGATAAGAGATACTTCTACGGGGTCCGGATTGCAGCCGCAAAAGCATTGGCTAGCGTATCCAGAAGCGCTAACCATTTCATGGGTCTCAATTATTTGATCCAAGCCTTCAAATCTCTCTACTGCTTTGACAACAGCTCAATTCCAAAGGGTAACAACTTCCAGGATTTTGGGGAATTCTTTGTGCAGAAAGCAATCCCTGAAATTTTAGCAGATGTCAAGGATGAGCATGGCACATCTCCTTCAAAAGTCAAAGCGTTGCTCTATAACTTGTTAAAGTACAACGATAACTCGAATAACGACTTTGAAGACTGTTACTACATGTCGACGCTTGTGAAGGCTCTTGTCAAATCTGTCATACCGGTTAACGAAGATGGATCCATCATGGAAACCCATATTGACGAGATTGCTGCATTTGAGAATGAGTCAAAAGACCAGAAGTTCATCAAGAAGGTACTCGAAGAGATTGAAAGATCACAAAAATTGGATATTTGGGTGCCATCATATCAATTGATTGTTTCGAGTACATGCCTCGAACAGAAAATCCTTATGGCAAGGAGTAACTTGTGCAAATTGACGTTTGAGGAACTATTATATTTGACCCATTCCAAGAACACATCGAAACAGAGACTCTTGGCTTTTGAAGGTTTGTTTTTGCTAGGAGGGTTGAAAAATGCCGAAATTTTGAAATACTTCCTCCATGTTTGCTTGCTAGAAAACTCCTCGGCTCACTTCCAATCTGGGATGATTCAGGCGCTAGTAAATTCAATCAGTGAAGCAGCAATCCAAGGCTTACCTTCAACTTTGGACGATCCTGAGTTCAATACCTCGGAAGACCAAATAGAGACAAATGGAAAGGTCGCAACTCAAAGCAATATGGTGGTGGTGGAAGAATCTCAAACCTCGGAAATGAATCTGAGAAGAGATGCCTTTGCTCGTGCTACTGTGAAGGGAGCGATTGAGGTTTTACGCCGTGACTTGGCAATTGGTGTTGGACTCCAAAACACTCTTTGGGAGTTGCTTCACACGTCACTTTTGAGCTTGAACGATAGGAAAGCCATTTTCATATTGTGTGACATTTTATACGAGGCCGTGGCATCGTTCCCTGTCACGATATCGGTTCCTTGTGTTCCATTTGAGGAACTCAAGAAAAAGATAGTGGCAAAGATTTCGGCCCCAGGTAAGGTTACCATCAAACGGGAAGCGAGATTCAAAATTCAATTGAGTACAAAGGCCCATGTTCAAGAGACCAAGCCGAAACCGGTTGCTTTGGTCGAAAAGAAGGAGGTGCCAGTGAAGCAGCCAGAGGCTTTGGTTGTGGATTTGACTGAGGATAAGCCAGCTCCACCAAAGTTGAAACTAAAGATTTCTAGTGCAGCTGTTCCCAAACCTAAAGAGGAGAAGAGGCCATCTGTGGATTTAACTGTACAGAAACAACCTTTGGTCACTCGAGACTTGACAAACAGAATGCAGCTTAAGTTCAAGCTCAACAAGACGAGACTCGGGGCTTTGAAAAAGCCTATAAAACCCATAAAGCCCCGAAACGCAGCGAGTTACGATGGCTCGGTTGTTAAGATTGCCTTTGGAAAATCCGAGAATCAGCGAAAGTTCTTGAGTATGAGACCTCTGAGTACCAAGACTCCAAGTAGCAAGTCTCCAAGCATGAAAACTCCAAGCACCAAAACACCAAGTACTCCTCTGACTACACATTCTCTGAGTGTACAGCTGCTGAGTACCAAACCTCCGGGTGTACAGGCACTGGCTATTAAGCCTCTGATCACTATAGAGTCACCAAGTGCCAAAGCACCCGAGAGACCTCATAGATTCGTTAGAATCTTTACCAAGGACAGAAAAATCGAAGTATCTAGGGAACCGTTCCCCGAGAGAAAGCATAGAAACGGAGAAGCTGAAAGCAGACGGGAAAAAGACAATAAGAGGGAAAGTGATATAAGGAGAGAGAATGATGCAAGAAGAGAGAATGATGTAAGGAGAGAGAATGATGTAAGGAGAGAGAATGATGTAAGGAGAGAGAACGACGCAAGAAGAGAGAAAGATGCAAGAAGAGAGAACGGCATACGGAGAGAAAAAGAAGCTAGGAGAGAGAAAGATAGGAGAGAAAACGGTGTGGTTCGTGGCAAAGGTGAACACGACCGTGTGCGTGGCACACACTCTACCCATGCAAGTGACTTGCCCACAATCGATAAATTGGAACCTGCCGAAATCGTCAAACACAACTTGATAAAAGAAGAGAAGCAAAAGTTGGCTTCAGATAAAGTCGACCGGTTGAGTGCACCTCGTCCCTACAAGAAGAGTTCGCTGGAGGAGCCAGGGCCTGACCGGTCGCGAGCCGCAAGCCCTTTCTCCCGCGACCAGTCTCCCAGCAAACTGACAAAGAGGAAAAAGACTAAAATCTACATTCACGGGCAACCCTCGAATTCTCCTTCGCCAAAAGGGTTGAACAATGACACAAAACCCGATCTGGCATCTCTGAAGGAAAATGATTCCAAGGCCGATATTAAGGCCGATGTTAAGGCAGACACCCTGGGTGGAGTGTCTAGTGCGGCGTCGGAAAATGGAGAGTCGGGTGCTCCTGCAGACGAGCCCAAGCGGAAGTTCAAGTTGAAGCTCTCTATGAAGTAAACACTCTCGAGATCCATAAGCAACCCGAGACCGTTTAGAGTTTGACACGTCCGCCCAAGTTCCAAGTATCGGTGAAATAATTGCATTTTGGATTTTGGATAATTTGAACAATTTGCATTGGAATTATACATCAATCGAGTGAGTGCGCGAATACTGAAACCAAGAAGCGGAGGCCACGGAAACCAGATAACCCTAACCTCAATCTGTAAGTCCATAGCAACACCTACTTCAAAACACATCACCAGACAATTTTAGTTGAGTGACAACCGTAATTTATTCTTCACCAAAAACCATCCAAAAAAACAACACATAATATTGCCATGTCGAATTTTGGCCTGTTCAACTTTAATATCTCCAAAGCAACTCCAACAACATCAACTACAAATGCCAACACGACCTCACTACCGGTATCTGCAGGGTCCAAACCCAATTCTCCCACGTTGGGTGCCCCCGCTATGCTGCCAAATTCGTCGTTGAACTTCCTAAAGATGCACAAGGGCCCGTCAGAAACATCATCAAAAATAGGCAGTGTAACCACCACCAGTGCTACGGGAAACGTGTCATCTGGGTCAACCAAAGCCGCCGAAAGTAACCCAGGGGGTGAAAAGCAGGATTTGATCAACATTTTCGAGAAGTTTAACCTTGATACGGTGGCGAAAGACACAGAGGATGTAGACCTGTTAGAGGAGAAGTTCGAGCAGTTCAAAACAGCAAAAAACGCCGTTTCTGCGGTTGAAAATGAGCATATTGATGGCCTTGACAAGGAAATCGACACCGAAAAACACTACCGGGTCTCTACTGCTACAGAAGATACACCGGAAGTTTTGGAGGAGAGAGAGAAGACAGATTTTCGTGGTGAAAGTAAACAGGACCCAGGTAAGAAGGAAGAAAGTGGGTTAGAAAAGGGTTCCGGCACACAAAAGCCAGGTTTAGATGCCAAAACTGGGCAAACTGGGCAAACTAACCAAACTGGGCAAACTGGGCAAACTAACCAAACTAACCAAACTGACCAAAATGGCACATCTAATGGCTCACAAAGTACTGCCCGGAAGACCCCAGATATCCTGTCCATGACAATACAGCCGTATATTATAGAAGAATCTACCACAACTGAGGATGGAAACTCACTGGAAAAGAACAAGCCTGAAGAGAGCAATGGGACGAAAATCAACACCTTCGCAGAAAACACTGCCCTTGAAGGGAATAATACCGATTTCTTGGCCATGTATGGCAATGAACCCATAGAAGAAGTGCAGATTGACATGGCACAAAAGTCGGGGCACCCAAGACCGCATGCGGTCAGAAAAGACTCCATAGTTAAGGCCAGCAAGGGAATTGTCAATGCTAGTGAACAGTACCAACAATCACATCGGCCGTTTGACTTCCAGACGTTTCTTTCGCACCTCAAGAATAAGAACGCAGATCCTATTGTGCGGTATATCCGGTCTTTCTTGATGTCCTTTGCGAGACAGGCAAGCTCCATGTCTGCGACACAGATGATGAAGGCAGTCAAAAACTTCAAGCTTTTTATTGAAGATAAGTTCCACGTATACGAGCCATTTGCTTCCATGGACGATAAAGACGTGGAAAACTCCGTGGAGGGAGTGGAGAAGTTAATCATGAACAGACTCTACGACTTTTGTTTCCCTCCCGAGGCAGCAAAGAAGTATTCTATCTCTTCACCATCTGCTATGTCCACCGACTTATCAGATGATTCTGCCTTTTCAACACAGGTGGAGAAATTCAGCTGGGTTTCGGGTACGCATTTGGATGTTGACCTAGACAACCTTTCCAAGAAGAAGAAGCTGGGCCCAAAAAATGATATCGATTACATGGAGTACGCGGCGAAAGAGTTGAACAAGATCAACAACTATAGAGCCCCAAGAGACAAGATCATCTGTATCTTGAATGCGTGCAAGATTCTTTTCAGCTTGCTCCGAGTGACTGACCAAGAAACAAACGCCGACGCCTTCATTCCGTTACTTATTCTTGTGATTCTCAAGGCCAAGACCGAAAACATCATCAGCAACCTACATTACATTGAACGGTTCCGGGGCGAAAAGTGGTTGAACCATGGCGAAACCAGCTATTACCTTTCTACAATGCAGGGAGCAATCACCTTCATTCAAAATATCAAAATGGAGGATTTGACCATTGACAAGTCCCATTTCGATGCTCATATGGAAGCATGGGAGGCAGAGGTGCGCCAGAGGGGCTGGAACAATCCACAACTCGAAGCTACTGATTCAGATACGCAGGAATTGCCCACCCACAAACCTGGAATGTTACCATCAAACGTGTTGATGGCAAGTGCGGAGATTTTCACCAAATCAATCAGTAACTTGATCAATTCATCGGATGAAGCACCCTCCGAGTCGCCACCGGCTGAAGCGAGCTCTCAACCTCAACAGAGTCAGGCAGAATTTACTGACGAACAAGTTGACGAGGCTTTTGCGCAGCTAGCTGAGATTTTCCCATATCTCGATAAAGATATTATGAGAGATATCATTGTGATGAATAAGGCTGATTTTGAAGCTTCACTAGACGTGTGCTTACAACTAGTTAACGATAGTTAGGTAATTTAACGATGATATTTTGAAGGAGATGTTATTGTAGGCGGGGGATATCCACTGGGGTATAATTTATAAAATGAGACAACCTGGATGTTTCAAAGAACCACGGTCTTGGCATTTTTTTAGAAAAGATCAAAAAGAGGAAAATGGAGGCATAATTTTTTTTTAAAGAAACAAATCGTATTACAGGATGCCACTAGTGCCTAAAAATCTATATATTCTATAGAGAAAAACCTGCTGTACGTCTGACTAAGGTACTGAGTATTGAAATTATCCGACTCTCCCAAGTCCTAGACCTTCCTCCTTACCTTAATCGCTGTGTAGGTTGTGTCAA
>JAJMIV010000440.1:0-11909 GCA_030563445.1 Metschnikowia gruessii
CACTCACTATCAGATTCTAAGACTGATTCGCAACCGGATTCTAAGTCAGATTCGCTAGAGGGCTCTAGGTCAGATTCACAACCGGATTCTAGGACGGGCAGAGCTGAGTCACTACTAGACCCCAAAGCAAGGCCCACAAAAGAACCGCGCACCCATCAAAGAGCAGACTTGAAAGAGGATTCGAAAGCATCACCAGCAGCCGAATTAATAAAGGAATTGAAAGAATTGAAACATAGGGCAGAGCATGGAGCTGAATCTCGGGAAGAAGTGAAAGCAAACGCAAAAGTGAAAGTTAGGACAGAACCACCAGCAGAACCCCGAGAAGACCCAAAACCCGAGAAAGAAGTTGTTAACAAGCCAGTTCCAAACCCTGCCCCAGAGCCAGCTCTTAAGCCAGCTATCAGCCATACACCGAGTGCCCAAGAGCAGAAGAATTATTCAATCCCCACGAGAGATACACCGTCCGAGGAGAAAAATATCTACAAGTCTTTTCTTGAAAGAAGCTTCAAAAGACCGGTAGTTGCATCTGATAAAGAACCCGTGATATCTCCGCCCCGCAAGACTCTAGATCCGAAAGTCATCGAGAAGGCTGATTTGGAACCACCAAGAATATTCAAAAGATCCAATAAAGCCAAAGAGTCGGTACAGCATCCCCAAATCAACAGGTTGCTTTTGAAAGTGAACTTGAACAAGCACACTATTGAATTCCTAAACCGAGTTTTTAGTGATCATTCTCAGAGGTACAGTGAAAAGAAGCTCGAGAACACGCGTCTATGGATCGAAGAGTATAATGTGACCGAGAGACAAACAGGTAGCCCGCGTTTCCACAAGCTTGAAGGCAAAATCAAGGAGGCGCTGAAGAAAAAAGCCGATCCAATGGACGTACCGTTTGTGATCAAAGATCCAGATGACGATCAAAATGCAGATATTATACTTGAAGATCCGGATGACAGCAATGGGGACCTCAACAAAAGTGTGGGGGATTTGAGCATCTCAAGAAGTAAAAGAACGAATCAACCAATACTCGAGAGCACTCCAGAGGCCACAAGACGGTTTTTGAATGAAACAGAGGAAAAATCTCCGACTCGAGGTGGTGTGACCCGTAACACCCGAAGCAAACTGAGACAGTTAAGTGATGAGACCAGCAGTGATTTGGAAATTGTGGACAACGACTTGGAGCTTGTTTCAGAGGTTTCTCTTGTTTTCAGCTCACCAAGACAGAGAAGAGAGGAGACCAAGATTGATCGCTCTACGGATAAGTCTCAATCTCAGAAGAAAGAGGAAGCCTATGTTTCAAACAAGAGAGATAAATCCGAGGCCTCGGATATCCTAGAGGTCCAGGAGATACCTGATTATCCCCAGAAGTTACACATTTCAAAGACACGTAGAACGTCTAGGGGTGCAAGAATACCTTTTACGAGCCCAAATGCGTCAGATGATGCAGAGGTGGTGGAAGGAGCAGAGGTGGTGAATGTTCCGGACGAGAACGTCAAGAAACCGAGCCCGATTCGAAAATTACTGAACCAGCTCTCGAATAATTTAAAAAGAAGAAGAGTTCAAGATGAGCTTCAGCTGAAACTGCAGGATAGCAGGCGATACCTACCGGGGAGGTAAATGGTATAGTGAAGAGATCTAGGGTTTGGTGAGAGACGGTAGGAGAGAGACGGAGGGAGGATATGGTGGGGATATGGTAGGAGAGAAGATGACAAGAAATGGGAAAATCCCCAAAACTGCATTAAAGCTCATTTTAATGGCAATATTCTTCTACAATTTTATCTACTCTTTAATTTATTCATCTTTTCATTAGGCATTTTACTTGTATATGTTGTGATGAGATTTAAACCAGCTTCGCTACCCAACACCAGAAGGTATAGCGAAAAGTGCGCATTCCAGATCGCCCCGCATAAACTATCTAGGACAGAAGACAGATTCTGAGAGGCCGTCTACGAACAGAACAGGGAACCAGCAGAAAATTAGGCAATTGAAGGAAATACAATTCAGCAAAACTTCATCAACCACACACGAAAAACACAAAAAGATATAAAACCCCCAAATCCCACAAAAAAGATTCAAATCATAATTACACATGCCGATTTATGAATCTTCTCTTGGGGCTGCCTCGAGTGATCCGGACACCACTCCACACGCAGAAAACCCCCCACAAGTCCCACCCAACGATGAAAAATCCAAGATCAGACAAGTTTACACGATGCAGTCACCCGTGGCCACGGTTTTGATGTACAGACAAACCGATTTAGGAATACCACAGACCATTTCCTCGGCCGCAGAAGTGTATATGAATGAGAAGGTAGACCTCCCGGCCAGGTTGTCTCAGTCTACGGGAAAAGACGACGAATTTTGGGGTGAGTTTGTGCAAAACTATGGCGACGTATACGTGAGGGAACATAGTCCAGGGGAGATTGAGCAGAAAGTGTTATTGGGAATACCCCAGGATTTGAGGCCTGTTGCCTATCTTAGTGTACTCAATGTGAAGTGCACCGTAGAAAACCAAACGTATGAAAGTTTGGTGAAGAAGGCCAAACTAGCGGATTTTGAAGGAGGTAGTAAGGCTGGCTCGATACTGACCGAACACAACGAGTTGGTCCAGGTGTACTGGTACTGCTTAAAGGGAACAGCACATGAAAATGCCCAAACAACGGGACTTTTGAGCCCCACGTTGATCGACCGTCTTGCGAGGGTTTTGGTGCTGGTGGAGGGATTCGCAAAAACAGATGCTTTGACTCTTTTGTTCAAACTTGCTGAACTCTTTTCTCACGTTTCTAATAGCGAGTTCTGCTTCAAGGGAAGCCGAGCACTTGAGGATTTTGCTAGTAAACAGTTTCTACACGTGACTAAACAAGGGATCAATATCTTGAGTTTGTTTCATACTGCTATCGAGCGAGTTTTTGATGCTTCTGTGAACCCAAAACTCCTGCTCCAAGTGCTTGACTTTATCTTGCTTGAAGGCCCGGACTTCGTTATCAGATTACTCTGTGCGGCATTTGCAGAGCAAACAAAAACGATTTTGAATCTCGATGGCGATCAGTTGAAGGAGTATATTTTCTCTGATGCGTTGGTTTCTTCTATATCAAAGGGTACTCTCAAGAAGAGCGTGGAGGTCGAACTTCCAATCATCAAGTACGAAAATGAGTTCAGCCTCATGAATGCGAACTCGATTTCTGGAAACGACAACGAAGCCTCGAACTTACAGGAGACAAACCAAGAGCTTACGCATAAACTAGGGGATTTGCAAGAAAAATATGCCCAGCTTCAGAAGACGCACGAGGAGATCTTTGGCCAGAATGCAGAGTATTCGCGTAAGCTTGCCGAAGCCAGGGACAAGAAGGCTGCGTTGATTAAACGCAAGGAGGCTCTACTGCAGAAATACAGCCAGCTCACTATGCAAGAGAACTTGAGTAATACCATTAAAGCGAATTTGGAGATCTCGCGGGAGAACCAAGATCTTGAGCTGCAGATTGAGTCCATGCAGAAGAACGTGGATGCGAAGACGAAGTTGATTAAGTGATGATATTTTGCAAAGCTGGAGACTGGAAGCCGGAATCCGGGGCAGGCTAGCGCTTGTTTTTTTATTCTTCTAATTATTTAATTTGCTGATTCTTTTAATTAAGTTATGATATTGACTGAGTTGGGTGCGTTGTGAGAACTTTAATATAGTAAGCTGGAGCTTCTTGCTGGGGGAAGCAATTGAGGAAATTAGAATACATGAGGTAAGATATTAAAGGACGATCCTTGCGCAGAGTGAAAAAATCAGTAAAGCCCAAACAAGAATAAACACAAGAAAAAGCCCGAACGAGAATAAAAACAAGAAAAACTCGATTCAAGCTCAAGTGTGTTTGGTCTGGTGTATCGTGTCTTCATTTTGGGAAGCTAATATGCGCACCTATGTGCTTGGCTACTTTACCCATGGACATATGGTCCAGTAATATTAGGCAACAGTCAACAAGTTCGGGGGTTTTGCACAAAAACATAATTTACTTGGTAATAAAACAAGGAAAAAAAACACACATTATTCTCTTTTTACGGCCCAACAATTCCATAACCCAAAAGTTCATCATTCAATCTGGCTCTTAATTTTGCCTCCCCGGCCTCGCCGCAACCTCACTTGACTCACCATGTACGGCATACGAGCACATGGAACAAACATCAGGTGATCCACCAGCTCCAGCAAAACAGAAGCAAACTCATTCATTTACTAAACTCATTCATTTCAGTTTTTTCGGGTTCTCTAAAATCATAAACAACAATGACACAAGAATCAATCGGAGTGGTTGGTGCTGGATTAGTGGGATGTCTTGCGGCACTCGCATTCTCTGCGAAAGGCTATAAAGTCAAGCTTTTTGACTTGCGTAGTGACCCCAGAGCGGAGACTAACCAGAAAAGTTTACGTTCGATCAATTTGGCCGTGAGTGACCGTGGAATCCGTGCGTTGCAAGCCGTGGATGCGGCAATGGCCGATCGTATCCTCCAGCATGTGATTCCCATGACAGGCCGTATGATCCACGATACTACAGGCACCAAGCAAGAGTCCCAGGTATACGGACTTTTTGGCGAGAGTATCAAATCCATCGACCGGCTGTTTCTTAATAAGTGCCTATTGGAAGAGTTGGATTCCACGGACGTGGAGGTTTTCTTTGAGCATAAGTTGACGGGGTTGTCCAATATTGCGAACTCTGAAGAGAAGCCTAAGTTGACGTTTTCTACTGTGGAGCAAAAGTCTCTTGACTTTAACTTCGACTATGTCATGGGTACTGATGGCTCACACTCACAGTTCAGGTACCAGATGCAAAAGAGCATGAGGATGGACTTCACGCAGAAGTATATTGATATGCAATATATGGAGCTCTCGATCCCACCGGTCGAAGGTGCGGCCGCAGACAGCAAGGAACGGTTTTCCATCGATCCAAACCACCTCCATATCTGGCCTCGTAAGGACTACATGTTGATTGCGCTAGCCAACGGCGACGGGTCGTTCACCTCGACGTTTTTCAGTCCGTGGAAAGTCATTGAATCCATCAGTTCATCTGATGAGTTTCTTGCCTTCTTTAAAAAGAGCTTTCCCGATGCGTATGTGTTGATTGGCGAGAAAGGTTTGCGTTATGCATTTGAGCACCAGCCACGGGGTTCGCTCATACAAGTTTCAGCAAGTCCATACGCCAGTCCCAACAACAGGGCCATTATCCTTGGAGATGCCGCACACTCCATGGTTCCATTCTACGGCCAGGGTATGAACTGTGGATTTGAAGATGTGCATGTTTTGTTGCAGCTTCTAGACCAAAGTGGCGGAAAATTGACCACGGCGTTCGACAAGTATACCGACGCAAGAAAGGATGATTTGGATGCAATCTGTAAACTTGCTTTAGATAATTACTACGAGATGTCCACCAAGGTTACTGACCCGTTCTACCTTCTCCGGAAAAAGGTGGACTACTACCTAGGGAAGTACGCCAACGATGTTTTGTTCCCCTGGGTTCCGTTATATTCAATGGTTTCATTCCGTGGAGACATTAGGTACTCAGAGGCAATTGCTCGTGAAAATCGCCAGAAGAAGGTGCTCAATTGGATTCAGTATGTGACTTTGGGCAGTCTTGCTGTGGTTGGAGCTTCAAAGGCAGCCCAGGTTTTAGACAGATACAGAAGTTAAATGTATATAGAAATAGTAGGATAGAGATATAGAAAGCTGCTAAATTAAGACTTCAATGGTTTATTGAGTTTCGGTCGTTTGCCATTAAAACGGTATATTGCTGATTGGGGAAGAATGCCGCACCTGAGCCTGAGTTGCGTATGATCTTGGGGAATATGACATGTATCACCATAAGTAAAAATTCTGCTTGCGCACAGAAGTAAAGCCTTTATTGATATACGGACAGCTAGACTAATATAATGAAACTGTTCAAAGTTTAGAGATACACTTATTTGAAGACAATGTCTGAATATATGCTGATACCAGATAAATGAGGGGAATTGTCTGAGGCCCAAGTTTTATTTAACTCTGTCACATGCTAGTTATATACCCAAGATTATGTTCACTTTAAAAATGCCCTATAAGATACATAGCAGTGCAGTGAAGAATAGATTATTTGCAATATTTGTCTGTACATCCAAATGTTGAAATACACTGAGAGACAAAATTGCAAACCCTAACTTACTGTTCTGGGCGATGGGTGCGAAACCACACCATTTCTTCCCCTTCAGTCTTTATATCGTCTCTCTCACAATAAAACATTGCCGACTGGTGACTTTTTGGAATTTCGAAAGACCACATCTCCCAATAAAATTCATGCTGCAAACAGATCTTCCATTCAACTAATGTCCAGGGTAACTCCCAGTAGGAGTGCATATTCTCTGTCTGCTTGATGTTCTAATAAAGGAAGGAAGTCCGACCAAACACACTTGTATATCCATGAAATCCTTCCAATAATGAAATAAAGGAAATACAAACAAGAAATATTTCAGAATAAAACGTTACTTTCACATTTTCCATAGCGAAATGCTAATTCACTCACACCCAAATATAAAATGCCTGAGGCCTGTTACAGTCCAGTAACGTTAGTGAGGTGAGAAAAATGAGAGGTCCGAAAAAAAAAATCAAGGCAAAAAAATTACAAGAGAAAAAATCGTTGAAGGCAAGATCAATACTACAGACTGTTCCCGTCACTTGTACATAGATTGAAGGCAGATTCCGGACCAGAAAGGAGTCTCAATTAATAGTTTGACAACCCTCGATATTTTCACATACAACAGGGTGTTTCCGAATTATTATTAATACCTTTTTTTTTTCACCGAGGTGCATTTTTCATCCTTGACTCATACTATGTTTCGCCAGTCTCTAGTAAGACAGATCCACCCCGTGGCTACCAGCTCCAGCAGAAGGCTCTTGAGCACTAGCTCTGTCTTGTTCAACGAAAACAAGGGCTCGTCGCCTTTGCAAGTGTTTTTCCAGACATTCAAGCAAGAGGTCAAGAAGTCCAGCGAGCTTAAAGAAAACATCAAGGCTTTGCAGGACGAAACGGGACGTGTTGCTGATAGCGAGGCCTTCAAGAAGGCCAAGGAGGCTTACGACAAGGCCCAGAAGGGTAGTTCTGCGGCCGGAAAAGTGGCCAAGAAAACCGCAGAGGCCGTTGGTGGCGTTGCCCATAAAGCATGGGAGTCTCCAGTCGGCAGAGGTGTCCGTACAACGGTTGTCACCGGTGCTGAAGTTGCCGACAAGGCCTTTGAGCCAGTCAGAAAGACCCAAGTCTACAAAGACATTGGAAATGTGATTGATGACGGGTCTTCTACCGCATACGGTGGATTCTTGACAAAGGAAAAGAGAGAGGCCTTGAGAAAGCAAGAACTAGAGAGAAAACTCAAGGAAGGCAAAGGCTGGAAGCCCGTCAAGGAGAACGAGGAAGCGGGTGGAGCCTTGATCGCTACTGACAGCAAGCCTACCGGCCCTAGTGTGGGTCAAAAATGGGAGGACTTTAAGTTGCGCAGCCCTGTAGGCCGTGCCATCGTGCTCTTGAAGGAGAAGTGGGACGAGTCTGAGAACGGATTGATTTCGCTTGTGAGAACCATTTTGGAGAAAATCACCGGCTTTTTCTCTGAGACCGAACAGGCCCAGGTCGTCAAGCAGTTCCGTATGATGGACCCTACTTTCCGTGTCACGGACTTCACCCGTACCTTGACTAACTACATTGTGCCTGAGTTGTTGGATGCTTACATCAAGAATGATGGAGAAGTATTGAAGACGTGGCTCAGTGAGGCCCCTTACAACGTGTGGGAGGCCAACAACAAGCAGTTTATCCAACAGGGACTTTTCTCCGATGGTAGAATCTTGGATATCAGAAGCGTTGATATTGTTACTTGTAAGATGTTGCAGCCAAATGACACCCCCGTTGTTGTTGTGTCTTGTCGTGCCCAGGAGATTCACTTGTACAGAAAGGCCAAGACTGGTGAGGTTGCTGCTGGTACCGAGGACCACATTCAAATGAGCACTTACGCCATGGTTTTCACCAGAGTTCCTGAGGAGATGGATAACGACACCACTGAGGGTTGGAAGGTGATTGAGTTTGCACGTGGCGGCTCGAGACCTTTCCATTAATCGAAGTGTTGAACTAATGGAGAGAATACTAGAAGAATTAGAGTGTGAAGATTTAAGCTTTGGTTCTACTAGATGAGAGAGTGAAGATGTTGGCCCCATTGACGTAATGTTAATGGAAAGCCGCAGTGAGAAGATACATGGGATCCTTACCGAACAAAGTAGTACCAACTAAAAATAATATGTAAATGGCGACACGAAAATAAAATTACAAATAGCTAACAGATTATGTATTTCTGAGGTAGGTGTAATGTTCTTTGGTCTGCTTTTGAATAAAGCGCGGGTTCATCTATGGTTCATGTATGGTCCAACTATGCATGCGTTAAATTAGCTTTTTTGACTTATTATTCCCCAAAAGAGTGGAATATATGTAGTGAAAAAGCAAAAGAGAAGAGTAAATTTAGTGTTTCTTTAAATTTTTTGCCTTTGGGGGCGTTTTTTCTTGTGATGTCCTAAGTGGATGCAAGATCCTCAAAATCAACAATGATTAAGGTACGGCCAATACACACCATGATTGCACTCTTCTGCTAGTCGTGGAATCTTTTGAATTTTTGATTGAATAGAAGGTTTAAAGTGAATAGTTAGTCTTGATAGATTATTCAGTTTGTAATAAAGTGATTAATAAAGCTCACGATGTACCATGATAAACGCATATATCAAGGCAGTGATCGGCACAGAATGGGTGCAAATTCGCAACGATAAGAAAATACCGCTCGTCATTTTGTTTGCTAATAGTTTTCTTGTGCTTTAAATACTTTCAACTAAGTGATGTATTTCTCGTGATCCGCTTAATTGTCCTTCAAAATCAAATAGAGAGGTCCTTCCACTGGGCACTTGACTAGAAGATTTGGGACTATATAAAGCTAGACAAAGAACCGCGATATCGATAGTCTGTGTAAATCAATGATCAGTGTTGCAAATCACCAGGGTACCAATTATTCCGTAAAGAAAACAAATTCTAAATTCAATGCATGGTAACAAAATTATCTGGTAGAGATAACAGATTGCAGCGAGAATATGGTAGATTGAAATATGTCCCTCATCTAACTGGCTCCCTTAGTTTAGGTCCAAGAAGTGAGGTGCTTTCTTCGAGAACACGTCATGCAAGGTTCGAAGAGTGTAAGTGTCACTTGATAAGAAAGAGATCTTATTTTAGCGCAGTCAATATGAATGTGGTAGAATTAAATGTAGAGAATTTGATGATTTGTTATTGGTGCACCTCGAAGTAAAATATGGGTCAAGTTTCGTGCAGTCTTAACCCAGCATAGGGAGATTAAGACAATAGAAATATATGAATAAAGCACTTCTTAACTGTGATCCTCGCTTTTTAAGCAGAAGGGCGGCGAAACATAATTGTTCATATTAGTGTGGATGTTGATACACAAATTGAGGTTGACATCCTCCTATTCAATCATGAGATGAGCAAATTAGGTCATAACAGATGGGCTCTTAAAGTTATAAAACACAAACACACTAATCAAACCTATCATTTGTCTCAGTGAAAAAACTCTATCTCAAATCCTGTCCTAAGACATTATTGTACTGGTTGGTCCGAACAAACATTGCCAGGACCACATCCGAAGTGCTACGCGATCACCAAAATGAAAATGACCAACATAACAACTCCAATGAAGCCATTCTCATAATCAACCCAGGAATATCCCAGGCATACAGAGAAGAAGAAAATACACCTCCGAAAACTTCCCCATAGAAACACACTATCTTATGATTGATGAAGCCTACGTGTCCTCAACCTGCGCAGAGGTCGCACCTGTTGCTATTGCGGCTGCGTTGCGCTTGGATGATGTGTATTAGCAAAGATAAGTCAACACCAATCCACGTCAACATACCCATTTTTTCAATAATGCGAGCGAAAACAATTCAGAAAGCATTAATGTATCACAAATAAATCTCTACCTGCGGGATGTCCCCAAAATTCCCTCCAGAGATTGTTTTCTTCCGGTCTCTTGCAACAGGCAACTAACAGATTGGCCTGCACACAAGAAGTCCAGGCACACGAAACACCGCACATCTAGATAGACGGGATCGCGGTCGGGCGACCCTTCCAAAACAACACTGCGCGCACCCGTGCATTCGTGATTCCAGTAATACGTTACACCGAAAAAAAGATACAGCACACCGATAAATAACAGACTTATCTCTGGAAAGGTTCCTCCGCATAAACACACACACGTTTAAAGAACCACATTATGTCGGACGGATTTGCCACGAAGGAAGAGGTGGACGCGGTATTTACGCGGTTGAGGCAGAACCCGGCCAACCAGACGTGTTTCGACTGTCCTAATAAAAACCCCACTTGGACGTCGATTCCATTTGGAATCTGTCTTTGTCTTGAGTGCTCAGCCGTGCACCGGAACTTGGGTGTCCATATCACGTTTGTGAAATCCCTGAACTTGGACCAGTGGCAACGTATCCAGTTGCGTCACTTCAAGTTCGGCGGTAACGCTGTTGCTGCCGACTTTTTCAAGAAAAATGGTGGAGCTCAGTACCTCACGGACAAGGCCGACCCTAACGCCAAATATACCAGTCCGGTGGCCAAGAAGTACAGAGAGAAGTTGAAGAAAACAGCCCAGCAGGATGCCGAAAAGCACCCGGACCTCGTCACGCTAGAAGACGACCTGGACACCATGTCGTTGGTGGGCAGTTCATCCAACGGTACATCCACGGACGATTTCTTCTCCAACTGGACCAAGCCTGTCAACAGCTCTCCTTCGCCTTTGGCCTCAAGATCTGCTACCCCTAGTGTCGTGGACGATGCTTTGCCCGGCGTGAAAAAGACCCCTGCCCCTCGGTCTACTGCGGCCCGGTCCACCAGAGCATCTGCATCTGCTGCAAAGAGCTCTATCTTATCCTCTAAGGGCAACGGACCTAAGACAACACGTGCCAGAAGGGTTAACAAGACCACCGAAGAGATTGATTTCGATGAAATCGAGAAAAAGGCCAAGCAAGAGGCCGAGGAGGCCAAGAAATTGGGCTACAACCCTAAAGCTAACGATGTTTCAAGTTCTATCCACTCCGCACCGGCACCTCGCGCCTCTACGTTATCCCTGGCTGGAAAATCGACCACGGAATCTCCCTCATTTGGTGCCACAAAAGCCCCAGCTCCATCCGTTCATGACACTACCGTCAAGCTCCAAAAGTTGGGCTTCGGTATGGTTCAAGGAGAAAACAAAGTGGAACTGGCTAACAACAAAAAGTATAAAGATGTCAAGTACACTGGGGATGTTGCCAACAAGTATGGTACACAAAAGGGAATTTCCTCCGACGAGTTTTTCGGAAGAGGCCCACAATTCGACGAGGGTGCTAAGGCCGAGGCTCGCGAGAAGCTTCTGGCTTTTAATGGAGCACAAGCAATTTCCTCAAGCTCTTACTTTGGTGAGGACGAAGAAGAGCAGGCACGCCAGGGCCCCGCCAGACAGGGCGACGGCCTTGGATTATCGGATATAGAGACCGCTGCACGTGACTTTGCGTCTCGTTTCACTGGAAATGCCAACCAAGATTTAGATGTGTTGAAGGACGCATTGGAGGATGGAGCCACGAAACTTGGTGGGTTTTTGAGAGATATTTTGCGTTAGGTACTTTTTGCAAATGTCAACTTTTTTTATTTAGATACAACAATATACGGAATTTACAGAGAACAACCGGGTGAATATTGTTGAATGTTTAAGTGGGTTGGAGAAATAGTGGTGGAGGAATCTGAATATGAGAATGAGATTGAAGTGTGACTGAAAATCATGCATTGTAACAAGCCATAGTCCGAATGAACTCGGGTTCTTTATAATGCCGAAAT
>JAJMIV010000441.1:0-11898 GCA_030563445.1 Metschnikowia gruessii
TATATGCTATTATAAAGAAAATGGTGGTTTCAAAGTTATTGCAGTTTTCCGCATGCAGTGTATATTGAATTTTCTATTTGTTAAATTCACGCAAGATCTTATCATACGTTTCATTCATGGACAAGTCTTTGCTTTCTTCTTTTGAAGAATCAGGTTCAATTTCTGTAACATTGTTTTCTTCCTTTGGATTTTGGGTTTCTGGCTCCGGGGGTTTCTTGAATTTATCGAACTCCTGTCTTATCTCTCTCCATGTTTCCCCTTCACTTTTCGTATCGATACAGTCATTGAATATATCTTTCATTGCAACACCCTTATCTCGAGCCTTTGAAATTTTTTCAATAACAGAATCAATATCAGATATATTTGCATTGTGGAGTTTTTGCCTTATATCTTCCCCTGAAGTAGAACTAAGTCTTTGAAGTAACCTTTCATCCCCAAAGCGCAGTAGTCTCATAACTGAACCTTCCTCCTTATCGAGATTCGATAAATTAGTAAATGATTGCTGCCTAGATACTGGAAGAGTATCCAGCCTGACAGGCGTTGGCAAATTATGCTCTTCCAGAAGGGTCTCATCTATTTTCGAAAAAATAGATGTCTTGGATGGTTTCTTTTCATTCTCCGCTGAATTCATGTTAATGATATCAGATGAAGTAACACTCAAGTCTCTTCCAACCAAAGAACTATCGACCAACTTCAAAGCCCACTCCAACGCGGAATCAACAAAAAGCAATCTTATCAAAGTTTCCTTGCCTTCCACATTCAACTCCCTTTTGTACTGTAAGTCAAACAAATTATCAAAAGCTTCTTGCAAAACTATTCGATGGCTTTGAATTCTTTTCACGACGTCCTTAACTTCTGATGATTCAAAATCCAACTTTTCATCAGTTCTTCTCGAGAGTAGTTGGCTGAGCTCATCAGCAAGTGACCCAGCATATGACTCGCTTCGTGACGCACCATAGTCCGTTTCATTTTGTTTGTCCATACTTTTATTGAAAAACTGATCCATGTTACGCATGGAGTAAAGTCCAACCTTTTCTTTGAACATTTCAGGTAGGCTCAGATAATCTGCATCCACGGTTATTAGCGATCGTGAATAGCGCAAACATTGCAAAAGTGATGTTGCGGAATAAATGTCTAGATGGTTCCCAAGTATGGAAAGATAATTAAGAGTCTTGCAAAATGGAACAATTTCGAAAAGGGCCTTCAAGTTTTGAGATGTGAGCCCATTATTTTCCAAGTGTAGACGGGCCAAGCTTTTAAACCGAGGAAGTCTAGAGCAAAAGTACATGTTAATATCTTTCGCGTTGTTCAAATGTGATTTTGAATCATCAAAGTGAGACTTTTCGTGATTTCGTGATGATTCTTCAACAACGGATGATATTTCCTTCTTACCCCTGCCCTCATCTCCACCAAAATCTCGAAGCTTTCTGTCAACGTTGGTTAAAGTTTGGCAGATAGGACGCTTTATTTCTGGCGAGCGAGGAATTGATTGTTCACAATTACCAATCAACTTTGGGTTGTTTGAAAGATCCAAGTATTTGAGGTCTGGTAAACGTACAATAAACTTCTCGAAAAACTCTTTGAACGTATCGTTAAACCTTAAGTTTGTTGCATTAAAACTCAAAAATCCAATTTGAGATTTGGATATCAATGTTTGAAAATTTTCCGCCTGTTCACAACTCAAAAATTGTTTCAAATATTTGGAGGACAGAAGATCATTATATCCAAGATCTAGGCCCTTACAATTCTCCAGGAACACCCATGATTCAAGTAAGATACTTAAGTGCTGCGGTGAAATCTGGTTGTATGCTAGGCCAAGCTTGAAAGTTTTTAAGGAAACAGCTCTTTTCATGAGGTGTTCGAATGCGGCGAGATCTGTGATGCAACAACCCGTTAAAATCAACTCTTCAATTCCACCCCTTGCTATAAGAGAAGCAGTGAACAAAGACCAATCCATATCCGATCTATTTTCATGGTTACATACCATTCTTTGTATTGCTTGCTCATCGGTACTGTTCTTTTTCTTCTTTTTCAATAAATTGAGGGATAGGGGCGGACATTGTGTAATATCTAGCTTGTTGATCACCTTATTACGCGACAAGAACCAGCAAAGAAGCGACCAGCCCCCCGAATCAATAGGTGTATTTCTTAAACTTAATTTGGCCAATTGTGTCTTCGCACACATGGCACTCAAAAGTATGTTGAATTGCTCAATCGAAAGATTCACACCATCCAAGGATACACAAATGATAGGGGCAATTCTAATGAAATCAGCGAACGTCTGAATCTCTATCGTTGTAGGTGTTGGATTCCGTAGCTGTAATATCGGTAAAGGTGCCGTCGATCCTTGAGGAATTTGTTTCAATATTGCAGGAACAGGCAATATTTCTCTTAGGTGACAGCACCGGGTGTACATCAAGTCTAGTGCCATTTTCTTCACGGGAATAGAATAACTGTGTGCTTTTGAGAGGTTCGTGGCTCGTTTCCCAACACCCAATGGTTTTGAGTGTTGATCTATCTTCATTTCCATTTCAGTATCATCAAGGGATTCTTCACCAGTTGCAGATTCATCAATTTCAGATGGTGAGATTTCTGAGTCTTTTTCAAGTAGTCCCAATACCCCAGTTCCCCCAACAACCAAACCACCACCCTGTCCCCGTAATGATCTCTCAATCGCAACTTTGTCAGCTTCAGTAAGTGGGTTAATACGTACGACCCCAGAAGGTAACACCTCTACATTACCTTTCCTAGGAGTTCTAGATGGGATTTGCTGCGGGGGATCTATGAGAAAGGTCTGTGAATGAAAAGCAACATGTTTGAGGGGTTTCATTCTTCTTAATTCTGGCAGAATCTGACTGGACGAGCTGCGCGATTCGAAGCTTCCGGAAGAGTCAAATGAAGACTTAGCTGAGGTAACTGGCTCCATTGCTTTAACAGACAGGGCTGAGGAATTCATCTTTCGTAGAAGAGAAGAGAATTTGAAATGTTGAGTTTGAGGCTCAAACTCCTGGCTTGAGGGTTTGACTGGATCGCCCTTTTTTTCACATGATACACCTTTGATACACACTCCAATTTTATCCTCTTGACGGAAAAATCTTATATAGTCACGCAAACGAGGGTCATCAATATCTTCATCAGTGAATACTGTTGGTACCCTTTCCTTAGTTTTGGGAACCAAGCTATTACTGAAATCAGGGTTTTCATGTGAAAACTGAGAAGAATTTATTTTTGGAAATGATCTTTTTTCAAAAGGAGTTGAAATATCGTTAGCAGTTCCTTTAGGAGTTGGAACTGAGCCAATAGACTCGCTTCGCTGTAACTTGTTTCTTAGTTTCGAAAAGAAGCCCCCTGTACCCGAGGAGCTATCAATACTCGAAACACTTCCAGTACTAGATGTACTGCTTCTTCTATTGATGAATTTAGGAGAGCTGGCTTTGACGGAAATATCATGAAAGGCATCTGGATGTGCCTCTTCATCCAGGATTGAAGAGATCGATGCCTTTGCCTTATTAACATTAGTTTCATGAGCATTCAGAACCGGAAGTAATGGCGAAGATGAAGTATGGAGCAGAACATTAGTGTATATATCTTGTTTACGCTGGGGCGGCGTCATGTTCAAATCCGGTTCGGACACCGTATGCGGGGGCTTTGCTGAAAGTGAGACATTGGAGTCTCGGAGAAACCAATCCACATCAGCACTGTCCATACCTTTGATTGCTTTACTCGTTTTTTCTAGCATATTGCCGTATAAAGCCTCCCATTCTTCCCTGTTTCCAACTCCGGGCTCTGTCATATTGCGAGAGCTGGCTCTAGAAGTAAGTATCCTCTTGTATAGAAATTAGTGTGCGGGGTAGGGTGGTGAGACTTCGGGGAGTGCCAATCTTAGGTTAAAGTCTCAGTCACGACAGTAAGTAAAGGTATATTCAAGTCTTTATTGTAAATCTTTGTATCTCAATCCGAAATCTAAGATATATTTCCTGGTTCCCAATATTTAAGCAGGCGTGACTTGATTGGGCCATTGACAGGTATACCCAGTAGTCCGGGATTTCTGCGCAGCACGCAGGAAATGATCTGATTCTCAGCACGTGAAATAACCCGTGCAGGATAGACGCTCAAATATCGCATGTGTTTAGATCTACGATATCAAAAAAATGGTGTACGTAAGATTAGATATTATATTAAATTCAAAACAAAAATATCATGATAAAAGGGACTATAGAATATGGAATTTTTTTTTATAAAAGGTCATAAATTGTTAAGGAATATACATCGAGCTACATTCCCATTCCACCCATGCCTCCGAATTGTTGCATCATTTTTTGCATCATTCCGGGATTTTGCATCATCTGCTGGGCTTGTTGCATTAAATTGGGGTTTTGTTTCATCATTTGTTGCGCTTGTTGCATCATCTGTGGATTATTCATCATAGATTGCATGTCTGGCATAGCACCGCTAGCACCGCCGCCACCTCCAAACATATTCATTGCTTGTTGCATGAAGTTCGGATTCGATTGTGCTTGTTGCATCATTCGTTGCATATTTCCAGCACCACCAGCACCACCGCCAAGTCCAGGGGCTTGTCCATTTCCGGCTGCACCCATGTTTTTGGCAGCACCTGCCATGGAAGCCATCATTCGTTGCTGTTGCAATACCATTTCAACTTCAACAGCGGAGCAACCAGACCCTCTAGCCACCCTCACAATTCTTGCAGGCTCATTGGTGAATATTCTTCCATCGCTATCTAACTCCTTTGTCGTCATAGAGTCCATAATAAAAATCATGTTTTTAATTTTCTTGCTTGTTTCCTCTTCACCGACTTGATTCATGATGTCCGACATTCCAGGAATCATTGAGGCGATGTTAGTCAAAGGTCCCATTTTCAAGAAATTATTCATTTGGGTTTGGAAATCTCTTAACGTGAATTTACCTTCCTTGAAGTTCTCGATGGTCTTTTTGTGCATTTCATCGTCTTGAAGATTTAACAGCAGGACATGCTCAATCAAAGATTCTATGTCACCAATACCCAATAGCTTAGATATAAATGTAGATGGTTTGAAAACTTCGAAGTCACCAACATGTTCACCTGTACCAATAAATACAATTGGAGTTTTTGTGGTTGCAACTGCAGAGATTGCACCACCTCCTTTGGCATGTCCATCCATTTTAGTCAATATAATGGAACCAAAATTGGAGCTTTCTTTAAAGGCTTTTGCTTGACCTTCGGCTGCCTGACCAATAGATGCATCCATGACCATAATAGTTTGGGTTGGCTGAACGGCTTCACTGATTTGAACCATCTCATTGAACAAAGATTGCTCTTGCTTATGACGACCGGAAGTATCGACCACAATGATATCAAATTTATCTTCGCGGAACTTTTTGACACCTTCAAATGCGACTTTAACGGGATCTGTTTCCAAGTAAGAGCCATAAAACGGAATAGACGACTTGATGGCGTTTTGCTTCAATTGGTCAAATGCACCAGCTCTAAAAGTGTCCGCACATACCAAACCTACTTTGAATCCCCGCTTCTTGTAATAAACCGCCAACTTTGTACATGATGTAGTTTTTCCGGCACCTTGCAACCCAACAAACATTATAATATGAGAATTAGCTTCAGCCTTTCTCGTTTTTTTTCCACCTTTAACAACCGCTTTGTTGACCTGACTCAACTTCTTTGGTTTCGGAGGTTCCTCATGAGAGTCAACCAAACCGCACAACTCATCGAAAACAATCTTTTGCAATTTCTTACGCTTGTTTGAAGCGGATTCAGTCTCGCTTTTTATTTCAGTAGCGATCTTCGCCCTGATGTTTTCTCTCAACTTGGCGACCAATCTGACGTTAACATCGCTTTCTAGTAACGCAGAGCAAAGATCTTTGATCATAGACTGGATTTCAGTCTCGGATGCTGATTCCACAGACCCAAGCGCATCACGCAACCTCGATCCTAGATCTGCTAATACCATTTTATAAACCGATTCTTCTGTGGAAACACAGTACTACTTGTCGCATGGCCGAAAAATTTAAGGCCCGGGACCAGCCTATTCTTTGGTGCACGGGTTTACAAAACCTCACGTGTATGGTTTTGGACATTTTGGTGGTCAGGCCGCTGAAAAAATCACGTGGGTCAATGGAGTTATTTTTAATTTTGGTTTGGATTACTTCTTGTAGATTTCTACCGTCTCGATTTATTTATTGACACTTTTTACATTAATTGACTTCAAAATTACATGTTTATGTCCCCGCGCATGTGCCCCCATGAGCCTGTGAAATTATGTACTCGCACATATTCTTAGGTTGGTATGAATCTTGCCCAAGTGATGGTTTAAAGGTTAACATCAGTTGAAACTCATTTTGCACTTCTATGAGATTAATACACCAAAAAACCATGCAAGAAATCTCATTCCCCTTCACTGCAACTAACATACAAGCCTTAGATCTGGTTTGTCATTGAAAATACTTAGTTTGCTTTTGTAAGCAACAGTATAGAAAACATCTGATCAATAAGTTTCAAATCGCTCTCCAAGTTCAACCGAGGTAGGTACGGCTTAGTGTTGAGTCCCAAATTATAATAATCCATGTCGTCATCCATGCATGAATCCAAAAGTGGTTGTATTATATGCAACTGTGGCGATGAATATTTCACCGAGAAATCCGAAGATGGTAAAATTGGCACCCTGGGCACCTCTTGGTCATCCACTTCTAGTTGGGTATATTTGGGATAATTTATGCGCCTGTTATTTCTGAAGTCACTCATTTGAGTACTTTTGGCGCTATTTTCAATGGGAGAATTATTGTTGTTTTCTATTCGTTTGGAGCCAGTACAATTCATGGATATTCTTCGCTTTTTGTAGTCTTTATTGGGTTCTGCATTGTCTAGATGGGAAAGATTGAACATCTGTTCTATATCTTTGATAGATTTAGAAAATATTTCCTCCTCAATCTTTAACCTTTTGCTGGATTTGTGCATAGTATCGAATGTAATCTGCTCTCGCAAATAGAATGACGAGATACAAAAGTAAAATGAATTTTTGAAGGAAGCAACAGGATGATCAACTCTTACTTTGAAAGTGGAGTTCAAGACAATGGAAGAAATAGGTGAGTGTTTTATCTTTCTTTTTTCTAAAAAAAAATTGTACGCGGCCATTTCCAATAGGCGGATAATCCCTCTTTAATACACACAAGCAGTGGAAACGCGATAAGACAACGCCGTACCGGTATAATCTTTCAAGATCACATGCAAGTGGGCCTTGAGAACCTGTTCGACATTCTCACAGCTTACGCTCCACAAGAAGTGATTCGCTTTCTTGCAACAAAAGATACTTATGGAATGATTTTTTTTTCTAAAATTTTTAAAAGAAAAGACGAAGCAAATAAAGTAAAGTATCTTAATCGACACAGTGGAGCGTATCGACCATTAGTGCAGTTGTACTTTTCGTGCCGCGCGCCTCACTTCCACGGCATCGTGCCTTGAAATAAAAGTTCTCCGGGGCCACAGGAAGATACGGGCGCAAGCTTCACTGAAAAAAGTTGCGCTATCTAATAGAGGAATCATCATTCATATTAAATGTACGATTAATGTACCATTTAAACTTCAGGCTATTGAAAAAAATCAAAATGGTCCCAGTATAGTTTTGATAAGATGGAACCGCCCAAAAACCTTTTTTTTTTCTCTATTTTCATACACGAATATATTAATTCAGTACAGTTCTTTGTGGACTTACTTGGTTTTCTGCGCGGCATGTCGACCCGAAACTTTTGCTGCATAGAAGCCTGTTGGTGAAAAAAACTCTTATCAGATAAGCTTCCGCGCTAAGAACTACCAGCGCCGGCCGCAGATACTGTGTATTTTTTTTTTGTTCGTTCTTGCGAAAATTTCGACCCTGATTTCACGCCACATGTTCTGCCAGATGAAGGTTTTCCTCAAACCATCAAGCTGTTTTATATAGCCTCATTCTTCAGCTTCCAGGCCGTTTTTATAAGTGTTAAAATTTGCTTGCGCTTTTCATGCCGATATATTGTGATCTATCTGCGTTTTTTGTATTGCCCAAAACATTAAATGAGCATAGTATTAAAAAATTCAAATTTATTAGTTTTAGAACTAGATATCTTATTGTTTAAATTCAACTAAGCTTAGTTGCAAATAGTTGCAGATTGAAAATTATGTAGTGTTGGCCATTAATTCAAACTGTGGCTTATCGTCATAACGAGTGAGGATGACATCACAACTGCTGAGGTTTGCGAATAATTGCTGCACAAAAAGAGAATTTGAACAATGTTGGGGGAAAATCAAAACCTATGATATTATAGAGAGAAAATACCAAAACCGTAACGTGTCTTATTCTAGAAAGCTTCTATCGCCACTCCAAAACTACATTTGAATATTGATAGGTTATAATGTCCTATTATTCTATCTATTATTCTATCAAAAAAATATCTAGTGTCATACTTGCTCACTTGAGAAAGGGGATTGCACTGTATTACCTATTAATCGATATATATAGCGTTAGCTTGAAGTTTTATAAAATACTCCACATCATCCAAGGTATGGATTTCGTAGATTTCTTGAACAAATTTACTATAGAAATTAATAATAATGATGGAAATTGCCTTCCTCCTAACCTTTTGCTGGAGCGCTGGAGCCTCGATATAACTATTAAGGATATATTATATAGAGTTCCTGTTTTAGTGTTGACAAGAATACCTTTATTTGAGAAGAAAAAAAAAATTAGACACACTGATTATTTAAGAATGGGCTAAGTAGGAGCATTGCTTTACTACATTTTACTTTGTGGTGATTTGTTGTATCCCAGAGATAAATATTGGAATTCCTACACTTAATTCCACTTAGATGCTTCCAGAACATCTGCACAGATCAAATATAAAGAAAATAGATGCACCTATATTCTCCACTCTTCTTAAATCACATTTAGAACCAACAAATAATGGAATTCGATACTGGGTCTTTTAGGGATTTTTCACCTAAGATAAAACTTGTTCAGGGGGTCAATGATTTTTCTTCAAAATCATCGGTAGGACATAGAAAGCAATCTTAGGAGGGTAACTTTCACCGGGTGCTCTGATGCGCAGCGATGGTGATCTGCAGCACATGACGTCGTAATGTTGACCCTGTATGGAAAAGTCTTGTAGCTGAGAGGAATGTCATCTCCCAGGCTATTACCGTTCAGACTCCCATTCTCTCTGTGTATCATTTCTTTTTGGAATTGATAATCATATATAAAATTCATACTTGTGTCTCGACATCTGTTTCAGCACACACCGCCCGTTTTTTTTCTTTTGATTATTTGCTTTCCAACTGCGAATAAGGAGATATTCATTCGAAAGCAAGGTTAAGGGTTTGTTTTGACCGACCCTCCCAAAATACCGTTTTGCCATTGTTTCCAGGTGAAATTTCTATAAGGAGTCAATCGGATCTATTTAACAAATAATTATGAATACTTCCAAGATTAATCCGTCTGAGGGAATTGATGTTATGCCGTCTATAAGTCTGACATTGTCAAGTACCGCTTCAATTAGCTTTCGATTGCTATTATCAGCGAAGGAGTCTGGCTGTCTTATTGGAAAGAAAGGGGTTGTTATAGACTCGATAAGAGATGAAACCAATACAAATGCTGGTATCTCTAAATTGCAACAAGGCTCCCAAGAAAGAATTCTAACAGTTAGTGGAAAACTCGGAGATGTGACTAGAGCTCTCAGTTACTTTGCCCAAGCTTTGGTTAATTCTTTTGATGAAACCCAATTCTCATACTCTTACTTTCCTCTTAAAAGGTTGCTGAAAATTCCGTTCCTTGAAGGGAATACGACTATATTGAGATTGCTTATTCCAAACTCACAGATAGGAAGTTTAATTGGTTCCCACGGCAAACGCATTCAAGAAATCCAAAAAACTTGGAAAGTTCTGATGATAGCGTCAAACTCACTACTCCCAGGTTCCAGTGAAAGATTGGTGGAATTACAAGGTACGGTTGACTCACTTTATGACGTCCTTAATTCAATTCTGAGCTGCCTCATCGGTGAGTTTCCCTCGGTAAAAGATACAAAGTTTTATGTTCCTCGTTCTCACGATCTGCACCCAGACAACACTTCACAAGAAGTTTCTACCGTATCGATATCATTTCCCAATGACATAGTGGGTGCGTTGATTGGCAAAAATGGGACAAGAATACAGGGTGTTCGGAAGGTTAGTGGGGCAATGATTAATATTTCTGCTATAAATGAGGAAAACGAAAGAGTTTTCACATTGACTGGAGAATGGCATGCAGTTGAAAAGGCTAAAGATATGTTGCATAGTAATTTGATGCGGGAGGAACAACGGCGAGCTTATCCAGACTGTTCCAAAGAATCTTTGTGATACTCTTTCAAAACCTAAACATCTCCATAATTTGAAATAATACTTAATGATAATTCTTTCTTCCAAAGCAAGTCTTCTGATATACGTGGTTCTGTTAGGTTCTATTTTGATGGTTAATGCATGACTACTAGATAAAAATAGTAAAACAAAGACTTCATTTTAAAGCTATGAAAGGATAAGTATCAGAGCCATTACCAGTCATTCGAATCTGCGATATGTTTGGACAATTCTTCCAAAAATTTGACATCTTGAGAGTCAAACCCCCCTGCGGCTAAACAGTCTATGTCTAAAACACCCACAGTTCTACCGCCCAAAACAATGGGAATGACAACTTCACTTTTAGTCTCGCCGTCACAAGCTATATGACCTGGATAAGACTCGACATCAGCAACCAATTGTGATATTTGTTGTGCCGCAGCAGTCCCGCAGACCCCTCTGCCGAATTTAATCTTTTGACACGCTACCTTACCCTGGAAAGGTCCCAATATAAGCTGGTCTGCAATGGAAGGGTCTAGCACATAAAATCCGGCCCAATTTACCGGTGTTTTTTGTTGATGGTAAGCATGCCAAAGTAGGGAGGATGCGTTTGCTAAATTGGCAACCCAATTTCTTGTTTCGGAAGATAATGCCACATAAGAGTCTATGACATTTTGGAGTGTTTCCTCCTTCAGCAATGTCTCAAAGTTTGAGTAATCAGCGTGGTTTTTGTGACTTGCCATCCTTGTCCGCAATGAGTTTCTTCAACGCAGAAATGTTTAGTCCCACCTGTGTGCCTGAGTCGCACACCAGAGAGGAATTGCCCACATGACACTCCACCAACGGCGACACTGAAGCAAGCTTTGAAAATGCTTCAGTCTTTTCCCATTGCCCATTTAATACAAGACCTTCGTGTCTTTCATAGTTTACCCTTATTCTATTTCCTTCTGGAACTTGAATGTAAAACGGAAAAACATAGGGCTGAGCAAAAAGATTGTTTTCGAAAATGCAGGCAACCGAACCGGAAATCTTGATGGTACTTCCTACCTGAAACTGACCCGCCAAGGAGAGCACAACATTGTTATTAGGTGGATTGATTAAGTCTGTAGGTATTTTTGCTTGGCCTTCTACATGGATGCTTGCTCGAAATAGCGACGAAACGGAGCCAGACTGACCGCGCACAGTATTAATGCATTTTGATAAAGCGATCTTTTCTCCCAATATGAGGCTCGAAGATAATGTGGATGGGTCGTAAGTTTGTAACATCCATGATTTTTCTCTTTTATCATAGAATACAATACTCAGTCTATCTTTGGATATGAACGTGTTATGCTTGTTTTTCATAAGAGACGCAATTTCTTCATTTTTGAAATCTTCAAGGTTCTCAATAGTCACCTTCTTGAAGCCGGCTATTTTTATTGGACGCTCGATAATGGCTTTTAAAATTTGATCCTTATTGATGGGCACCGTATCTTTGAATTCCTCGGAGAAACTGTTCTTCAGTGCTTCCTTCACCCAATTATAAAAACTTTTTCGCCAAGATCTAGCTT
>JAJMIV010000444.1:0-11836 GCA_030563445.1 Metschnikowia gruessii
AGTACAGCAGTAGTACGCTGGCAAAAAGAACTATGTCTCAGAGATGATACGATTTAAAATAAAAATAGAAGTTCTGGGTATAATTTTACACGCATTTAAATTGCATAGAAATACGGCTTTGGGCTTCTTGAGTGGTCATCATAAGAATAACAGACAATTGAATGGAAAACGTCATTATCCATTTATTAGGTACTGCAGATACGGCAACATCCCGTATAGAGAACGCCACCGGCCAATATTTAACCATAATATAGGTAAGAACTATGATAATGTTTGATTCCCAAATTTTCGGGTTACAATTTGACCAAGGTTTATGGCTGTGTTGACATTTTATATGTGTTTGAGTATGAACTGACGGACTGTGAGGACTCCATTGATACATATTGACAGTCCGAAACCAATTATTTTCTTCAATTGGTTAGTCTGCTAAGTGAATCTGAAGGATATCTGGCCGGATGCAATTATTTTCTTCCATTGGTAATCTGCTAAATGATCCTTTTTACTAATATTGATACCTTTCATCAAGGGTATGTCTACCTATATGGTAATTTTCGGGTGTAATTTTAAATACTCGATTCCATATGTTAACGAATTTATCTGCAAAAGAAGCTACTTCCATCTGGAACTGATCCCAGTGAACGATCACTCGCACCCTTCTTGTAAAATAATTTACATAATTGAAAAATCCACCAGTCTATTATACATAATATTCGAGTGATATCGTCGATTGCACGAATTGGTTATCCCCCGGCGAAACAAAGGGTAGCTGATTAAACTAAATAAACCACTTCTGGGTCAGTCACCCGTACCAATGTGATAATTGAATCAATGTGATAATTGAATCAATGTGTTAATTGAATCAATGTGCTAATTGAATCAATCAGCAATTATCCATTTAGCTTTTCCGATGGTACTCTTTCGCGAAGACAATAAGTTACTTCCTTCTAGGAAGCAAATGTGCGTGAGCATTTATCAGAGGGAAAAGCGAACCAATAACTGAATTCCTCGCATGGAATTCTCAGAATATGAAACGAGCACTTTAATTCCTTTTGTTTTGGATTTCAGCGGTATCCTTTTTTCTCCCACCTCACTCTATATATACAAGGGGATTTTCCCACCAAAAAATTGGGAATCACCACTATACAATAAATACGGCCACTCCTATAGAAACAATACTGAGCAATCCACAAACACACCCGCACTTCCTATGGAAGCCAATTTTACCGTTCCTTGAATGAAAATTATCCAGGCTTTACCATCCCATAAAAAAAAGTTACAAAAAAGTTACAAAAAATTCACAAAAAGGTTTGCTCTAAAAAAATAAAATACACTGAAAAATACATTAATATGCTGAAAATACATTAATCTGCTGATAACCCTCACATTCCAAGTTGGGCCCACCCAAATGTGCCAATCCAATAATAGATGGCGTGCATGCACCCCACGTTGAGCGCGTGGCCCATAGTCCGGCCTATGACATGGCCTGTGGCCCTGTGGTTACGTCGCGGTGGGGCTTATCGGCCAAGCCCCGATAACGCAGGCAATCTCACTATTCGACCACCTACAAATATCTCAACTTTCTCTTTTCCAGATTTTTTTTCTACTCCTCTTTTTTCCCCTGCAAATGAAATTATCTATACTTTCGTTGATTGCATTTGCTCACGCAGCAGTGGTGCCGAATGGCGACGCCAAAAACGGCAAAAACTGGCCCGAACCCGCCATGTTCCAGCCTAACCAACAGGTATTCGCCAGTGACCTGGACCCTAAGCTGTGTCCTATTAATCTTCCATTAACATGTACAAACTCCACGCCTATCCAAAATTCGTGCTGTTTTGAAAGCCCTGGAGGAATCATGCTCCAGACTCAGTTCTGGGACTATTACCCGCCGATTGGCGGCAACGAATCGTTTACTTTGCATGGACTTTGGCCAGATAACTGCGATGGTTCGTACGAACAATTCTGTGACGGAAAGTTGAACATCCAAAGAGGCGACATCGAGCGCATTGTTGTGGACGAGTTTAAGGACCCCGAGTTGTTTTCTAAAATCCAAACCTCGTGGAAAAACTTCAATGGAGATGACGAACTGTTGTGGGTGCACGAGTTCAACAAGCATGCCACATGTATCAAGACCATCCGGCCACAATGCTACGGTTCGGAGTTCAAAAAGGACCAGAACGTCTACGACTTTCTCCTGATTGCCGTCAGGCTCTACGAGAAGTACCCCACGTTCAAGTTCTTGGCCCAGAACGGCATTGTGCCCTCGCTCACGGAAACGTACACTTTTGATCAGATTTCCGATGCTCTTAGCTCCAACTTCAACGGTCACAAGGTGTTTTTCAAGTGCAACAGGTACCAGGCATTACAGGAGATCTGGTACTTCCACTACTTGCAAGGGCCGTTGGTCAACGAGGAGTTTGTGCAGATTCCATCGTTATCCAGTTCCAACTGCCCCCAAACGGGAATCAAGTTCTTGCCTAAGGGCAACTTCAGGCCTCCTTCTCCTCCAAACCAGCCGCCAAAGAACCCCGACGGAAAAAGTGGCACCATCAGACTCTCTGGCCACCTGGGCTGTCTTATCAGCAATGGTCAATGGTACAACCAGGGCACATGTGCCAAGTTCCAGGCCAAGGAACTGCAGTTTGGAGGCATCAATTTGGTCAGCTCCAAGGGTGTTTGTGGAGTGACTGCTGCGGGTGTTTTGAACTGTAACAGGCAAAACATGGCCTCCAGATTCCAATTCCAGGTAGATAAGGCTTCTGGCGTTGTGAGTTTTGGAGGAAAATCAGACTGGTGTTTCCACGAGGCTGGAAAGCATGGATCAGGCAAGTTTGTGCAAGTTCCGATCAAGTTGGCCGAAGATGGCTGTGACAGTTTCCAGATCAAGCTTTCCAAGTAAAGACATGGCTGGCAGGAACAGTTCATGGAAGGCTTTTCAACGTAGAGCCATTAAAAGTACAGCATAACGTACATCATAAAATCATACTCAAAAGAAGTATATACTCAAAAACATTTTCAAAGTCAGTATATACTCAAATCACATATCACATCCACAAAACAATGAATGCTTTCAATGGGGAAGTTGGTGATAGGCCGGTCCTTCTGGATTTCCAGTGGTTCTAACATGTCTAATTAGGTTATTTTGTTGGAATCTTCTTGTGGGCCGTACTAACAATATTTTGCCACCCTCAGTAAAGCATGGAAATACCTCCACGTCTTTCTAAACTAAGGGGCACCATGTATTAATTTTGGCACACTGACAGAATTGTGTTTTCATCATAGCCCCAGGTGTGATTCCTTTGTGGGGATAAGAATTGGTTATATCTAGTATATTTATAAGAATAAATTAATGAGCAAACCTCTTTCTTGCTTTTTTTTCATATAATTCAGTAGCTAACTTCAGTCCGGTGTTCTTCTAAAGGTAATCAGGGTGGATCTACTGGCACGGACACTATCCTTATAGAGAGGTAATACCGACCTGTGGCCCTGCTCAGGTTGCATTCAGGAGCAGCCAACAAAGGAGGATACACTAATATTAAACAAACATTGGTGTTAAATAAAACATCAACACATTTTTTTTTTGAATGCTTGAGAGACTGAACTTTTTAAAATTAAAATAATATGAATTGGTGTCGTATGCTTTCTTCTGGTGCCTTTCGGTGCCTCTCTCATTATTCTCATAGTCGCAGTAGCTGTAGCACTGCCGCTGAAGGCAAAACTGCAATAAATCAAAGCTTCTCCTAAAACTGCTTCAAATGAGATTTTTTTCGAAATTAAACCCCATAATTTTTTCACGTCGTTGCCCTTCCCTTCCCTTTTTCGTGATTCTAATATTTATTTTTCACTTTTTTGTCTTTACACATTTTGTTGTGGAACCTAATATTGTATAGAATTACACAACTCTCACCCAAATTCGGCACTAATTTCTCTTTTTGAAAAAAACATATGGTCACAATAAAAACAGTCACAACTCCGAAAATGATCCAAACTAAAAACAGACCCATAAAATCCAAGAGATTCCAAACAATTTAAACCAACAAACTCATTAAAAGCCTTTTTTAATTTAACCATTTTAATCTTCCACCACTGTCCCATCTGGCCCAGCCGCGTGAGAACCACCATACTGAAGGACCGCACATGCGCACCGTGAATATTCCGAAACATCTCAAAACATACCATAACACAGCCGATATTCATCACAATTGCATATTTACAATGCCGTTTGATGAGGTTTTGGAAGAGGATTTCGGCCCTGTGAGACTAGCGTCCAAGGAGGAAATCCAACAGGAGCATTTGCAACGAAAAACCCGGAAGAATAACGGAAAAATCCATGGTCTGGTACATGGTGCCACCAGCAAATCAGATATCTTGGAACACAGCATTTCGGAAGGGAAAACCCCCAAAAAAGAGTCCTTGGAGGCGAGTCCGAAGGTAGAACCCAAGGAAAGCCCACAGCAAGCAAAGCCCACACTGAAGAAGAAAAATTTGGTCCTTTCAGGCCACGACGAGTTGCTCCAGTATCTAGAAGAGAAAAAGCGCAAGAAACTAACGAAACAACAACAAAAATCGGCCAAAAAGGAGACAGAAACGCCCCAGTCGACGGAAAACGCACCAAAACGCCGTAAGCTTATGTTTGTGCCGATGGACGAGTCTCATAGACAGAAAATTCTTGCTAAATCTATAAAACAGGAAAAACAAGTGCAGACCATAGAAATATCCGACCATGGTTCCGAAGACGAGCCTATAGCTGGTCCTCAGGCAACCAGTCCGAGTGAATCATCAGATGTTGAGTTCGAGGACGCGTCTGACGCGTTTCAGGACTCTGGGAATGATCCCAGCACCCCAACAGCCATTGGTGTGCCGGTTTTCGACACACAGAGTCTCATAGGGGATTCCGTTCAAGACCAGAACCTCCAAGGGGAGATCTCCCAAGAGAATAATGATCAAGAGGAGGATCTGAGTGATGGCCAAGTAGATTTGGATACCAACCAAGAGGAGAATTTAAATTTGGATATTGGTCAAGAGGAGGATATCCATGTCCAGGATAAAACCGCCCATTCGACCCAAGATAAGGTGACCGAAACCATTGACATTACAGAAGAAGACTTGGGGACAATGAGACGCTTGATATTGGCCCAGGTCAATGGAAACACGCCGTTGAAAATCGAAAAGTCGTCCCTCTACCAAGCATATAAAGACATCTACTCTGTTTTTAGTCACACGATCCATGGCTCCGAGAGTCACACGGCCCTTTTGACTGGTGCCCCCGGGACAGGTAAATCGGAAGTTGTGGAACAGGCGTTGGCAAAACTAGACGAGGAAAACCACGGAAAGTTTATCACCATAAGGCTTTCTGGATCGCTCCATTCCAGCGATCAGCATGCAATCCGTGAGATTGCCAGACAACTTGATGTCAAGCTCAAGGAATTCACCGAAGATACAGGTGAAGACGACACTTACGAAAAAAGAGCCATCAGCGATACTTTCCATAATATCTTATCGGCACTTTTTAAACTAGACGAGTCTGCGGAGCCCAAGAGCAAAGACGAGCTGCCAATCAGAGTGATTTTCATCATCGACGAGATAGATAAGTTCACAGGAAACCCAAAACAGACCTTGCTTTATAATCTTTTTGAGTTGTCGCAGGCTTCCAAGGTGCCCATTTGTATTGTTGGAATTACACCAAAAGTGACTATACGAGAGCACTTTGAGAAGCGTGTGAGAAGTCGTTTCAGTCAGCGAATGATACAAACAAAAAAGGCCGACACGATGGAAACGTTTTGGCTTAACTCCAAAATCAGTCTTACAGTACCGGTGGAAAAATTCGATGACTTCTCCAACAAAAGCTACCCCAAGTTGTGGAACGAAAAAATCGAAACTCTCTTCAGAAGTCGTAGTGGGCTCACCAGAACGGTTTTCCGCACTTATTACACTACCAAAAACTACCGGCAGATAAACAACGAGTCCGCTTTGGCCATTAACAGAATCAGCAAGAATAGCCCGTTCCCCAAATCGGAAGATTTCGAGGCTTACCTGAAAAATGCTACACGTGGCGTTGAGGCTGCCATTGCTTCTCTATCAGCAACAGAACTTATAGTGGTGGTTGCTGCTGCGCGGTGGATAGCAAAATCGGAACTTCCTCAAGTAAATTTCAAGTTGGCATTTAAAGAGTACACTGAAATGATGAAAGCAATGAATACAGAGGCCACTACTCTCAGCTCCAAGACGTCATACATCGATAACATGAGTTTGGCAGCAATCAAAATCACCATGAAGACCCACTCGCCGGCCGTGCTTCGAGGTTGCTGGAGGGTTGTATACAGGACGGGACTTTTGTTTGATGTTATTTCATCCAACAGTGAGGTAAATGCCAACAACAACTTAAACATGTACAGGGAGACCATGCTCGACGATTTCAAGATGCTCCAGCTAGATGTTTCACTCGAAGAACTTGCAAAATTGATTCCTGAAGACAACTTTGTCAGACGTTTCACTCGGTTGTGATGGTGTTTCAGAGTATGCGCGCTAACGTTTCAGATTTTGGTTTCAAATTTGCATCCAGGAACTTCGTCTTCTCTCGCATATAAGGAGGCCAGCATGCTGCACAAGCCTATTCTGCCACGATTGTTCTAATTTTTTTTTCTTTGCTATCTTTTTTTGCTATCTTTACTATTTTGCTTTTCATTTTTGGTGTCTTTGAAGTTTCGAATTTTGAACTAAGACCTTAATCGTGAACCACAATTGCCTGTTAAATCTTCACCGTTTCCCAATTTCCAATGCTTATGACGGGTGCAAAAACCGATCTCTTACAGCCACCAAGACTCAGAAGTCTTCTGGCCCAAGGGTTCGAAATCAATGAGCAAAATTTCATTGCTGCATTTTCCATTTTGATTATACAATTGAAGCTTACGGCGGAGCGTCCGAAAAAGAAGCACATTCTCCCACAACTCAGCAAATCACATGCTTACAGCTTTAAAGTTAGTGAAGCTGTTTCTATCATGAATAACTTGTATCTCAAGATTGAGCTGGGAATCATTGACAATGTCATTTCCTTTTCTTTTGGCCCAGACTTGGCGTTGAGCTTGCTCAAGAAATTCTTCACGGGCCATCTTTTGCATGACCCATCGTCCAGAACAGAAGTCAATCTCCAAACCCATTCTACAGTACAAATTACCCCTAAAGGTACAGCAATTCTCTACAATTTCTGTAAAAGCGTGGGGATGAGGCGCCACGAGATGCCTGAAGTGGTGAGATCCAACTTTAACACGATGAAACTCTTTCAATTTGACCGGTCTAGCTCCACGCGAAGGGCTTTATACTCAAAGTACTTGAACCATATACTCATATCTGAGATGCTAGGACCTCTGCCAAATGTATGGTCCCCAGAAGCCAAGCCAAAGATGGCCCCCAGCTTGTACGACATAGATGAGCCGGACTTTCTACTAGACCCAAACCAGATCTTGTTCAGTGGTTCTGCTGCAAGACCCGCACCAAGAAACGCATCAAAACAGGAAATTCTTAGTCCTTTCCACCACCGATATTTCTCCAACCCCGAATCCGATTCCCATGTACAATATTACGAGTCTGCGTCAGGAGTGAGGCTATTCCGCGACAAAGTATTCCGTAGTGAAAAGAAAGAGGTTTACGTGGAGTACTGTTTTTCCGGTAAGGCGTTTGTCCAATGGCTATGTGATTGCACCACACTCTATTCAACCAGCGAAGCAGTGGAGTTTGGCGAGTTGATGCTTCACTACGGACTAATCATCCCGGTCACCAAATCTGATACCCGTGATACATTCATGAATCACAGAGATGCGTTCTATACTTGGAACGAGCTGGGCGAATATGTTTGTCGTTGGTCATCTTCGGCAAAGGCATCCAAGGAGTTGAGAAAGACCGCATCTAGCGACAGCGAAGAGAATGAACCAGTCAATGGCCGCAAAAAAGAAGTGTTTAAGAAGTTACTCGCCGACCCTGGCATACGACACTTGTTCATGAGCCACTTGGAAAAAGAAAAGTGCTCGGAAAACATGAATGCATATCTTCAATTGAAAGAGTTTCAAGACGTCAAGCGAAAGTTCTCATCGCTAGTGAAGCATTATTACAAGGAAAACGATAGCCAAAAGAAGGAGCGGTTGCTCACGGCAGCAGAAAAAATGTCAAGCAAGAGTCTTGCCATGGCATCATATCTTTGCTCAAGATACTTTAGCCCCGATTCCACGAGTAATTTGAATATCGACTTTGGGTTGCAGCAGGAAATCGACCGCATGATTGCTTTGATGAAGGGAGGAAAATATGACGATGCGCCGCTTTCAGACGGTGACTTTGCTGCATACCTAAAGACGCCGATGCAAGAGGACATGAAATTCGAGTTGCAGTCGGAACCGCCAAAAGAGGCAAGCGTCGCTGAAGAAGAAACAAGCATATCTTCTTCAGAGATGGGCGAGCTCCCACAGGAACACACTTCAGTAATGGAAACCATGCACACGCTCAACCAGATTGACCGGGTTTTCAGTAAGATTGCCTACTCTGTCTACAGGATGATGGAGGTTGACTCGTATCCTAAGTTCATTCAAAGCGAGGAATACATGCTAGCGGTGGAAACATTGACACATAGGTCGTAACATGACTATAAATACAGAATTAGAAGATTTTTGTTTATGGAAGAAAAGATTATGCCACAGGGTCCAACGTAGTTCCTTTCTTGATGGTTGCCCAACCAATCAAACGCCAATGCTTGTCGATTCTTCTGGACAAAGCAATCTTCTCATTTACCTCTGTACATGCTGGGGAGGTCAATTGCAAACGGGCCATATCGGCCTTGACGGCAATGACACGTGCACCGGTGGCGGTGGAACCAATGTTGACCATCAACACTTCTCCGCTCTCCAAGTTACGCACCTTAGCACCTTGCTTGGCACCCTCGGTCTTGACACCCAACAATCTTCTCAAAAGGAAGAAATTTATCTCGATGTCTGTGTAAATGGATGGCAAGTTACCCTTGGAGCCCACCACTTGTCCGACCAATCTATCGGCTCTACACAAGGTAGGGTCGACCTTGGTACCAACACCAATCAAACCACCAGGAACGGCAAACTTCAAGTCGTTGTGCTCGGCGAAAAGAGACACGATGTTGGAGAAAATAGGCTTACATTGGATCTTACCGTTGTCGTCCTTGGTGACGATACCGGGTCTGATTTCGATTTCATCGCCGATCTTGAACACACCGTTCAAGATAGAACCTCCGGCAACACCACCCTTCAAGTCGTCAATCTCCGCACCTGGCTTGTTGACGTCGAAGGATCTAATGACGATCAAACGAGGCGACGCAGTGAAGTCTCTTGGAGGAACAGGGATGTAGTCACAGATTATCTGGTTGACCGCATCGATGTTGTACTTCAACTGTGCGGAAATAGGAACAATAGGCGCACCGTCAGCAATGGTTCCTCTGATGAAACTCAAGATGGACTTTTGGTGCTCAGATGCAGACTCTTCTCTCATCAAGTCGACCTTGTTCTGCAAGATGATGACATGCTTTAACTTCATAATTTCAATGGCAGCCAAGTGCTCGGAGGTTTGTGGTTGAGGACAAGACTCGTTACCGGCCACCAACAAAAGAGCGGCGTCCATGACGGCAGCTCCAGACAACATAGTACTCATCAAAATATCGTGACCGGGACAGTCAACAAACGACACGTGACGCACCAATGTGTAACGGCCAGTACAGCCAGGTTGTTGGCACTTAGGGTGGATTTCCTTATCGGACTTGAACGAACGGTAGCATCCTGGGGCTGCACAGTTTGGGTCGTCACACTTGTAGATCTTGGCGTTGGCGTATCCCAACTTGATGGTAATGTTTCTCTCCAACTCGTCCTTGAAACGGACCGTTTGGACTCCCGAAATGGCTCTGACCACGGTGGACTTACCGTGGGCGACGTGACCAATGGTACCAATGTTAATGGTGGCCTGTCTGTTGATGATTTCATGAGA
This sequence comes from Metschnikowia gruessii, assembly GCA_030563445.1. Classification (NCBI taxonomy): domain Eukaryota; kingdom Fungi; phylum Ascomycota; class Pichiomycetes; order Serinales; family Metschnikowiaceae; genus Metschnikowia; species Metschnikowia gruessii. Next base: position 9,988 of record JAJMIV010000444.1, read on the forward strand.
AAGTGGGGTCAATTTGGAGAAATCGGGGTTGTCGGGTTGCTCTGGGAGTCCGCCACCTTCCTCGAACTCTCTGCGGGCTGCCTCCTCGTCGTACTCATCTTCAAGACCAGCAAAAGCGACGGACTTCTTCTCCTTTGGGGCTTCTTCTGGCTCTTGTTCTTCAGCACCGGATTCCACCTCGTGTTCGTAGATTTCGCTTTCTTCTTCAGGAACAGAGGATCCGATGACGATGTCTGGGACGGCGTTTTCGATATCGTCGTATGACATGATGTGGTGAATGTTTTTTTCGTGGGGTGAAATATGAGATGACTGGGTATCGGTAATCTAAGGCGTATGAAATTTTTCTTCTTTTTTTCTTTGGTTCTCTGGTCGTGCGACTCCCGAGCGCGAGTTGCAGTAGCAGGTAGGAAAACTGGCTGCAAACGGTGGGGGGAAGTTGGTCCTAGGGAGAAGTATATTGTCAGTTTTAATCAGAATTAGTGATATTTACAAGGTTAATGTTTTGTCTTTTGGGGGAGACTTTGGGGAGTTTTTTGGGGGTCTTTTTGGGTGCCTTTTAATTTTCAGAAATGTGGCGATGATACTTTTTTACTATGAAACGTTTCTATCGCGTTTTCTCGTCACGTGCGCGGATGCGTGGAGTCTTCGTGGTGGCTGCGAGTGGTGAATTGACTAACACTTGGTCCAGTGCAGTACTGGTTGGTATTATTGTTAAATGCTCGAGAAAGGTGCGAAGTTCTGTTGGGGGGTGCCTAATTCTATATGCTAATTAGATAGGCTTAATGGATATATGGGTGGTTTTTATAGGAGGTGGCGAGCTTTGTGTGTGAAATTATTAGCTTTGACGAATGCCAGTAGTGGTTTTCATGGTATTTAGCACGAATTTTAGTGGAAAAGTATGGCAGTAGTAGGAGGTCAATACTAGTAGGGCAGGACTGGTAGGGCAGTACTAGAAGGTTAAGTAGGTCAATAAGTAGTTCAAGATAAAACCAAAACCAGAGTTGAATTGACTACATTGTAGCTTTCACTACTGATGCCAACAGAACCAAGAAAATTCAGAGAAGCACTCCAATTGAACTAGAGCTGACCTGTGTATTTTGGAAAATGGCCCAATTTGCTGTTGGTCATTTATCTCTCAATGCTGAATTGTAGTCCAAATTCAATTGGCTTCACTTATGGGTCAAATTCACTCAATGCTGGTAATAATTGGCAAATGTACCGAAAAATGTAGTGAACAGAACATATTACTTTTAAAATTCCAGATTTCACATAGTACTAGTAAGAAATTCCTCAGTGTTCACTTAACACGATTACTAATCTTCCTATTGCAAGAGCTTCAATGCAAATTGTTGCGTCCTGGGGCTTATTTCAAGATTTTGGTGGCCAGGATCTTGGACTATAAAGAATTAGAAAATGTCTTTCGAGTTAGTTGCGGACCTCTGCAAGAACCAACCGTTCTTCAAAACGGTGTCATCCACTCAAAGGTTTCTTCCCCACCTTCTGCTTGACTGCTAACGGTCGCATACACTTGAAAAGTCGTTAATGGCGAAGTTAGCACTGACACATCTTGAATTTAGACAGCTAACAACATTAAATCATAGAACCCGTATATATCGGTATTTTGGCAGTGCCGAATATTAGCCGACCACAATACCTTTTAATTTATCCTTCTAATTTACGCCAATAGTATTCTGCGAAAATATGCAACCCTGCATTAGTCTCTAGTCCCTTTTGGTTGGCTATCCCAAGGGTGTGATCTCATCAGTGGACCAGACTTTCCTGTTACATTATGCCATGCAAGGGATTCCCGAAAATTCAATGACCACCGTTTTGCAAGAAGCATCTACCG
>JAJMIV010000445.1:0-11813 GCA_030563445.1 Metschnikowia gruessii
CACTGGGGGCACTAGATCTTCTGATTGACTGGTATGAGGATAAACTTTCTGCGTTGCATAGAAGATTACATCTTTGCGAGTATGAGTATCGCCGCTTCCATGGATTTGTTTCGGGGCAACGTCTGGAGTTACCTCTGTCTAGCTTACTTTGGGTGTTTGCGAGTCGAAGCGCCGAGGCAACAAAGACGCTTCAGGCATTGACCCGGCAGTTCCCTCAGGGTGTTCTTCCTACGGGTGTTTTATCTTAGGGATGTTTCCTAGTGGTATTTCCTAGAGGTTTCTTGGGGGTATTTCCTAGGGTTGTTCCCTAGGGTTGTTTCTTAGGGTTGTCACTCAAGTATGGGTTATTTTGGGAATATGTGTTTTGGGGGGTATATTATTTTGGGGGTATATTATTTTGGGGGTATGTTATTTTGGAGGTTCTATGACTGGTTTGTTTCCCGGCGGTGTTACTGAGGGGAGTTTGTGTGGTTGTGTTATTGAGCGATTGGGAATAGTACTTTGGGTGTGGATGAGCAATAGGTAATACATTTTGAACCCATCTCTTACTGAGTAAAGTGTCTGCTGGAAAGTAAAGAAAGCATCTCTGTAAAGCATATAGCTGTACTTTATCAATAAAATGAAATTATTTCTATTGTTCAGAACTTCAACTGGAGATATGTTTGCTGGAGTGGTTGGAATGCGGTGTTAGTGTATCCTACTAGAAAGGTCATTATAACAAGTTAATTTCCGTTCACTTCTAGCTTTTGATCATAAAAGTATATAAAAATCAGGAGCGACTGAAGTTTCACTCTAGTAGGCGTATGATTATAGTTGCAATGTTCATGTTCTTCAGTATGCACAGCTGGCGGGTTGGAGCTCCACTAGTAAAGGAGCCCCACTGGTGAAGAACATGGCTTTCATTAAAAGGGACAGAACTCCGAACTATATCATATTTTGGTGCTCTATCGTATAAAATCAATATAGCACACACATGAGATGTTTTTTTTTTTGGTAATCACTAGGAAACTTTATGTGAAAAACAGTGCTTTGAATTCTTCATCTGCTGTAGAATGCGTACCCTAGATGTATCTCAATACTACTTACACTGCCCAATAATTGCATACATCCCAGCCCGTATTATTCTATGTAATTTTATTAAAATTATGTAATAGGTGGTAAAACTATATCAGTAGACAATTTTACTTTCTACGTTTTCGCTTGTGGACAATCTTGTAGTAGTCACCACTGTAAGCCAGATGGTCCTAAGACTAACTCAGCACTTTTTGAGATGATAGTGTATATTTTACCCAGTGATCAAATGTGTAAAGATGCAAAGAAGGAAAAAAACCCTCAAATTCGAGGAAACTACCTATGGAACTACATACAGAACACAATCAAATCCAGTCGGTTTCCTTGCCCGTATAATCTCATAACATGTCCTATCTAGTGACTTCGCGAAAGGTGTCTTCCTATTCAAGTTAGGTACCCTTAAACACCAGTGGTTATTGATACTTTCCAATCAAATATGATCGACAATTTTAAGGTTCCAAGAAATATTCAGCATCTATTTAAAATACTAATCTTGAAGTATCCATGAAAAATTATACCACAAATAATCACACCACAAATAATCATACCACAATTCATCATTCTCTCTTAGCTCCACATTTGCAGCTGGACCTTATCGGGTGTTGCAGGCGTGCACACGGTGCGGAAGCCTAGCTCGCCCCCACGCAAAATATCACCACCTATCTCCGCCACACTATCAGCATATTCTGGAACCTACAAAAAGCCCACTAAAACCCACCCAGAAAGAGGAAAGTACAAAAGAAGACCCAATCTGAATTTTTTGAAATACCCAGTTTTTGAATCTTCATCAAAAAAATAACTTTTCCCCGCAAATCGATACTTTTGACCTGACCTTATTTGAGCCTGATCTTACCCTGATTTCTCGGAATTCTACCATCAGCATACCTCAAAGCAACACAACAACCATATCCCCGTTTGTGTCTAGCATCCCCTATTCCCAAAATTTCTCGCTATGTCGCTCGATCTGAAAATCACCAAGGCCACAGATGCCACGTTGACTGGCGATAACTGGCAGTATATCATGGACGTGTGCGACACAATTTCGTCCGACCCAGAGGTCAATACGAAAGCAGCCATGAAAGTCGTCAAGGCCCGGCTTTCCCAGAAAGATGCTAATGTTGTTCTCCGCTCGCTTACCCTTCTTATGGCCATGGGTGAAAATTGCGGGTCTCGCATGCAACAAGAAATCGCATCCTCATCTTTTTTGAAGGATTCTTTACTCAATAGATTTCCCGACAGAAAAGTCCACAAAGACGTCAAGGTCCGCGTGGCCGAAGTGCTTACCCAACTTGAGAAGCTGTTTGCAAAAGACCCGTCTTTGAAGGCCGTGGCCGATGCTTGCACCACAGTCAGGGAAAAGTACCCCCAGTACTTGAAAACGGCCCCTAGTAAACCGGCAAAAACAGAATTGACTGTCCAGGACCGCCAAAACGAGGACGCCGAGCTTGAGCGTGCACTCCGTTTATCCGTACAAGAGTATGAGCGCGAGCAGTCGGTGCGGAAGCTGTATTTGGCGTCGAAACCGCTTCCGGAAACCCTCCAGGATGTAGACCGTAGTAAAAGTGCAGGAACTCAAGGTTTGGCGGGCCAATTCACTGGAGCAGGACAAAATAACTTAATCGAAGCCCCCGGCAGTGGAAGCGGCTCTACTGATGATACTGTGACTATTGCCAGTATCAAGAAAGTGTGTGCACTCTACGACTTGATCTCATATGAACCGGACGAGCTTTCATTCAAGAAAGGCGACATTATCACCGTCATTGAGTCGGTTTACCGTGACTGGTGGCGCGGAGCATTGCCCAGTGGCAAGGTCGGGATCTTCCCGCTTAATTACGTGACGCCCGTGGTGTCGAAAACCCCTGAAGAACTCGCACGTGAACAGAAACTCGAGGCGGCATTGATGAACCAAGAACTGAAGAAAGTCGACCGTCTTCTTGCGCTTCTTTCACTGGAACCCGACTCCGTAAGTGAGGAAGAAGTCACTGAGTTGTACAACTCTATTGTGCCTTTGAAGCCTGTTTTGGCAAAACTTATTGGTAAGCACAGTTCGCGTAGAGATGAACTTCGTGCGTTGAACGACCAAGTTAATGAGGAGACAAAACTTTACAATGACTCGATCGACAACATGATTTCACAGCGTCAGAACACGCAACTGAATTATTATATTCCACCACAATTTCTGGGCCATGGTCAATCCCAGGTGCCTCAGTCTCAGGTGCCTCAGTCCCAGGTGCCTCAATCTCAGGTACCTCAACCTCAGGCACCACGTCAATCTCAGGCACCACCATATGCGCCAGCCCCACGCCAAAATTATGGGTCACAGTATCTGCAATATTCCCCACAGTACCAACCCCCTAATCACCCGCCACCGCAACAGCAGGCTACAGGAAACGGTGCTTATTTGGAGCAACAACCAACTAGTGCTGGGTTTGGAAATGGGGCCTACAACTACGCCTCTGCTAACAGCAGCAACATGGACAGGGCCAGTTTTCGCCACAACAAACCTTTCCCCAACTGCGCCACTACTAGAAATGGTAAGGTTCGATTATGAGGTGTACGATGAAGTATGAAAGTATGCGTCTGTTCATTGCTATTGTCGGTATTCTGAATTGGTGTGTCACGCACTAACACCTGACGGTTCGCCTAAAGAACTATGAACCGGGATCATGATTTCAATGGTGTCTGATCTGCTCGTTAATATTTTTCTTGGTTTCTTTCGGCATGATATCCTTTACAAGTTTTAACTTTTAACCACTGACTTGGTTATGGTTATCCTGGGTCAGCTCATATTGCTGCTACTAATTGTTCGCGCACTTGTTTAATTGGAGAGGAACAAGAATATGCATAGACGAAGGAAAAAGGACAAAGACGAAGGAAAAGACAGAGAAACAAAGGAGAAAATGAACCTGATGGAAACTGGAAATTGGAAAAAAACTCGCACATTTATATGAGTGGTGTTTCTTGGTTCTGACCGGTGGGGCCCCTCCTATATGATTACCTATACACCTGCTGAAGGTGGCAACCAGTTTTCGCATCGTTGATCCTCCTCGTTCATGGAGAGTCCCATGAAAAAAACTTCCAGACAGACGAAATTAAAAAAACGAAAGTGACAGTGAGAAAAGGTACAACAGAAAAACCTCACCCACCCCTCATCAACTATTCTGTTTCCCATTTCTGCATTTCCTGTTGCTTCGCCTGTTGGGTCCATATTGGATCCGACCTGCACACAACAATGCCCTACCGAGTCGTTGATCACAGGTCTGTCCTCAACAACTTAACATCAACCCCACCAGTCTTTTTTCCACACACAATGTCCAATCTATACGGCCATAGAGAAGAACAAAACAACCAGCGGTTCGACCAGCTCTCCCAGACTTTACAGCAATTTCGGACCACCGTCGACCGCGATATCCATGGACGAGTGCAGCAGGAAATGCTGACGTTGGATGTGTTGAACGATAGTTTTGGACACTTGTGGACGAAAGTCAAACGCACGAGTGGTGACCTACAGACTGTCATGAACAGAAATGCCAGTTTGACGCGGATCGTCATGGTGTTGTTGGTGTTGTTCTTTGTTGTCATGACTCTTTTCAAGCTCAGGTAGCTCATGAAACGCATCTTCATATATCAAGTAAAAGGATTGTCAAAGACACCCAAAAGAATCAATGAAAGAGAATAACGGACCCATTATACAGCTTTATATTCATACTTGCTTATACTTGCTCATATCTGCACACGTTTCCCATGACATGTTTTCGTTCCCGACGCTTTTCTGGGTTATACATTACTTCTTGTTCACAACGTCGGACCCCAATCTATAGGCTCCGATAGCTTTGCCCCAGTTGATCTTCGATTTGGTGACCGGCAACAACCTTCTCAAATTCTTGAAGTACTTCTGGTTCAACAAAGTAAAGTCGTCCAAGATCTTCAACGTGGCGTCATTCTCCGCCTTGTTGATATAGTTCAAAATAGCAGAACCGGACACGTCGCCCAACTTGCTGGAAGGTGTGGGCTCTTCGAACTGGAGCCTAACGTTTCCGTCCTCGTAGTAGTGAATGTCCAAATTCACGCTTCCCTGGATGTTTCCTGAACCATCTACAGAATAAACAGATTTCCAAATACCCGTGTAGAAGTTGTTCTTGTTCAACTTTTGTCCTATTATCACGATTTGCACCGTGTTTCCAGGCCCAGGAATAACCGTAAATGCATATTCAGAGGGGTAATGATCGTCCCCGTATTGCTCTAGCAACTCAACGAGATTCTTAAAATAGCCCGGGTATGTGACTGCCGGCTCCGCCGCTTCGATATCTATAGCCTTTTTGGACTCCAAATCGACGTTGAATTTCTTCTTTCCAATGTAGTCCCAGTACTTTGATGAGCTAGAATCTTTATTGAGTTTACTGGCAATCAACCCTCCAGAAACAATAAGACCGCTTTCATCGATCTGACGCTCCAAAGCATCGTTGATCGAGGCGCGGTTCTCGGCCGAAGCAAGAGCAATCAAATCGGCCTTCACATCGGTCAACTCTCCTGGGGGTGATGTTTTCACCAAATTGTCGACGATTTTGTTGAGCGAAACTGACATGGCTATTTTATGTGATATTGTGGGGAAATCAAATTTGGGGTTCTATTGGTGGTTGTGGTCCTGGTGAGTGCTCGTGGGAACCTTCTGGTGCAGGTACTGACTCGGGTTCATTGTGCACACCCGACTCAGGTCCTTAATGGTGAACGATAAGTGAGGTGCAGAGCCTTTTCAATACAAGAACCGTTTTTTGTGTTTTTCTTTTCTTGAATTTACTTTAACCTCTTTTTGATTCTCCTTTGCATTTCTTTCACTTCTTTCTTCTTCATTCCCAGTATATTTCACCTTTTTTTGTTTGTATTAGGAATTTCTGAGAAATTGCCCCTTTTCCACGTGGTTCCACCATATCTCGTAGTATTAACGGCGTGCGCCAAAATCAATTAAGACAAGTGGAAAGCCCCGGCACCTTCACGGATAGCATGCAAAAGCTTGGTCTTCATGAGGGTTTCCAGAGTGTAGTCTGGAAGCTTGAGGTAGTTGGCACATGTCATCACTGAAGGGAGATAGTCATCGCCGGAAAGCCCCGCATCAGGGTGTTTCCTCACGACAGTAAACTCGGGGCGCATTGCTTTGAACCCTCCGATTGGTAATCTTGGTGATCCGGTCAAGAACTGCAAGAACTCTCGCCTCTCGGAAATATCGAGGTCTTGCATCACATTGACAAGCATAGATATTGCTCTCGAATCTTGCGCATAGCCATGGTTGGCCTTGATCGATTCAGATATAGTCTCTCTCGACCAGTCTTCTTCGCCACTACCAAAGATTTCTTTAAGTTCTTTTGCTGTGAAAATGGACAATGACTCTATAGGGAACACAGATGAGAAGCCTTCTCTGAATGCATTCACCTGTTTGGCAACTCCACTTACAACGAAATATTCCGCCACCTTTCTTATGTACAACTCAAGGTTTCTGGGGTTGACGGCAATATTTCCTCCGTTGGGAACAAGTTCCAATTCAGCGTATCCCGGGAGACTGAAGTAGAGTGATAAGTCCGACAATTTCATTCCATCGATCTCAGCAAATTCGTCAGCAGGGACTCCCCTGCAAACTTCCAAGTATTTGGCCAAGTGCTGCATTGATCTCGCAAGATCGGAATCTATTTCCTGAAGAAGATTGATTTGCGTCTGGACTTCTCTGTCACCTGAAAAGAATTTGTCGAGGTATTGAGGATCTTGGACAAGGGAGATAAACAAAGTATTGAAGTTAAAATCAATGATTCTAGAATCAAGTAGTGCCCTGGCAATAAATACACCAAGCATCTTGAAAAGAAATAAGGTACTGTTTTCCTTCTGGTCACTCTCAGTCTGGCTAAGAGGTGTTGGGAATAGCCCCTGGGTGCTGACTGCGTATTCGTCATGAAGATCACTGTGTCTCCACATCGCCAATTCCTTCTTGCAGAAGGCTTTTGAAACTGAGGCGTAGAATTCCAAAGTTGGACCTAGGCCGGACCCAACTTCATCAAAATACTCAATTTCAAGGATTGGAGGAAGCAGACCAAACTGCTGGAGAACCTTGATAGCACCCTTGAAGATTTTCTCCCTCGATAATCTAACCTTTTTTCTGACAGGTGCTCCGAGCAGCAAGTTGGAACCACTTGTTCCTGGAGAATTATCGTTGTTGGAACCAGCCTTATCCTTCAATGCACGATTATTCCAATTATGAATCAAACGTGAATGACCAAATGAGGTGCTTTGCAAGAAAAACATTCGTGTGTTTAATGGGTACACAAATGGGTAGTTGTTTGTTGTGATGATACTCCATGATGGTATGGATCCACTAGCCACGATCAATGGCTCTTCCAACTGCCTGTTAAGTTTCACTGTCAACTTCCAGTTCATGAAAGCCTCAGCCAGAAGGGCCGGAAATTTCTTGGATTTCTCGACTTCTTCATTCATGGTGAAAAACACACGCAAAAGATTCAAAATTGACTCTGTGTTAACATCAATTGGTTCAATCACATCTTCCTCTGATTCACTAGTGATACTGTCGTCCAGAAAGAGTGTTCTGTAATAAACCTCATGAGGCTTTCCCCAAATATCAAAGCTCTCTAACTTTTTTGAACCAGAGTTTTTATGCAATGATTTGAAAATTGCACCAAACACCGTTGAGTCTTTGGAAACCCTCCTTCCGTTTATCAAAAATGTGGTTTCTTCATTGTCGTCGCTATTTTGGGACAGGGCCTGTTGTGAGTCACGTCTGGTATTCGGTTCATCTTCTTCCATGAGACCCGAGAAAAGCCGTTTTTGTTTTAAAAACTTATCGATGGCTTTGAATGTTGCAATTGAATGCACGGAAACTATTATTTGTTCTCTGTTCGATGATCCATCAGTTGTAAGATCGTCGTCCAGAATCAATCTTATTTTGATTTGCTGAGCCAAAGATGCTGACCCACTTTCAGCGCCACCTGGGTTTGGGACTCCGCTCGAAATGACATCAAAAGATTCGACTCTCGCCAACGAATCCTGAAGTAATACTATGAGCTTTGCAAGTTTGGTTTTATCTTCGTAAAAATTTTGAATAAATGTCTCTGTTGCAACTTGATGACTTATTTTTGAGAGAGAAGTCCCCTGAAAGACTTCAGTAAGCTGACTTAAAAGACCCAGAGAGCTTAGTTCAAAACTTGAGATACCACCTTCTCTTGAGCTCAAAGCGTTCGCAAGGTTATGCCAAACCAGTGCCCATCCCTGGGCTTCAGACGAAGATTCCGCCATGACTTTCCCGAGAGCGATGATTATTGGTTTAAGCTTGTCATTATCGGAGATAGAGTTGTCCCCCAGTTTTGCAAAGTCATCGTGTAGAGTGTTGATGGCTATGGCAACTGTTTCCAAATGTTTCAAAATCGAGCGCACATCAAGGTGTTGACTTAAGTCCACGAGTTCTTTATCGGCAAACTTCTCTTGGAAGGAATTGGACGACAGAGTTCTCGTGACGTGGACAGGAGTTTTTTCTTTTTCGTCATCTCCAAGCCCAAGTATCTTCAAAGTTTGGGTGATCTGGGTCAAGTCGCTAAAAACACCTTCTCTTTCTAACACCGGAGCGCAAGAAAGTTGAGATTTCAAAAGAAGATTTTGAATGATAAGGCACGCACTCAGAAGCAAAAGAATAGATCCATTTAATGACCTCTCGTTCATTGCGGGTGCCTCTGCGGCTTTAGAGACGATTTTCTTTCCGCTACTGACGATCGAAGTGAGGATTCCAAAAAGTGAATCCAAATCCTTCTTCCCGAATAATTCTGAATCATGCGAGAAAGAAACCATTCGAGAGAGAGAAATGAGCGCTTGCTTTCTGATGGCGTAATCCATGGTAGCCTGGAAAGAACCAACTAAAACCGGGCACACCTGAGTCGTGAATGAGCGAAATGCTTCGGAGTTTTCGTTTCTGTACAGCAAGTTTCTATCGTAATTGATTCTGTTCTTTGTTTGGCTCACCTTATCGTCATCGAACAAGAAAGGTGAATCCTTGGGAGAATAAGTGATGGGGCAAAAGTAGGCAATGATGTTCAAGAAAAGAGACAAAAGCTCTTTAGGGCACGAGATCAACGACTCGATTGAAACGTCATCATTTGCAAGATTTTTCAGCTTCGCGTCGTCGCTCTTCTTAAACTTATTGAGAGAGCCTTTAATATAGTCACCGATGTGCAAATTGAGGAGAAGGTTTGAAATCTTGACCGAGGTGGAAATGAGGATGATGAGGGATTTAAGCAAGGAGATCATGGAGTGATAATTGAGTCCCACGTCTGTACTGGAAGGGTTGCATGAATCGCGGATAATACCCAACATGTGACATAGGAGCTCGTCATTGGAAAACAACTTCTCCAAGAAGTCTGGTTTGTCCTTGAAACTTTCGATGATTCTGGAAACACCAAGCCAGGCACTTTTCTTGACCGTTGCATCGTCATGGTGCTCGGCGACGGTGACCAAGTTTTGGAACTGGTCGAGCACAAAGTTAAAGTACACGGCGGAGATGTCCTCGCACGCATTGGCCACAATCTGCAAGCACTTGCGCTGGGAATGGACCGTCAAAAAGTCAAGATTCTGGAGACATGCCTTTAAACCGTCGCTTGCCAAGATGAGCGAGTGCGAGCCACGGTCACGCGACATGATCTCCAAGGTCTGGAGGCACTGTTCGGTTAAGTCGATGTAGACGATATCCAAGAGCTTTGCCACGAGAGTTTCGACGGCCTCGCTGTTGAGAGCGTCGTTGATGAAGTCTGTGTTGACCTCGATGAAGTTGTAGAGACACCGACACGTGACGAGGTGAAGCTCGAGGTCTTCAACCAAGAGCGGGTCCGTGAGGATGTTGACGAGCGCCTTGGAAAGCTGTGCGGGTGCAATAAGCCGCTCGGCGGTCATGCCGTCCATCATGAGGAGTTTTTCCGAGAGCTCGTTGATGCTCTCTAGAATAAGGTAAGTGTCATCCCTCTGGTTGATGTTGCTGATTAAGACATCAAACTCGGAGTGTTGGCGGCCAAACGACGGGCCCTCAAGCCCATCCACGAGCCGCTGCATGACCTCTAAGATATTTGACAGCTGGGCTGAGCCGCCGGCAGCACGGTTCCGCTCTACTAGTTCACGGAGGAAACTCGCCCCGCGCCGGTCACCTGACATGAAGCCATAAAGACCGCCATCGTCGTCGTCGTCATCTAGATCTTCATCTTCGTCTTCTTCTTCATCGTCATCATCGTCATTTTCGTCTCCATCTTCATCGTCCTCTTCTTCATCCTCTTCTACATCTTCTTCTACATCCGACCCCGCAATGTCGTCGTCACGTGACTCGCCGAAACTATAGTCGTCGTGGTCATCTTCGCCCTGGGAATGGCTTTCGGCGTCCTGAAAATACACCTCGTGGTCGTCGTCGTGCTCTTCATATACGCCCTCTTTTCTGCGCCGCAGCTCGCCTTCTGAAATCATGTCAACGTCGTTTTCTTCAGCGGCGGAATCTGAAACGCGGAATTCCCCGGCATATCCGTGCGTTAAAGAGTCGGCGGCAGAGTCATCCAGCAAAACACCCGCCCGGACGTGGCCTGGTGACGCGCTGTTTAAAGGAGTATTAATGCTGGTATTGAAGGGGCTGCCGGCGGCTAATTCAGGGGCACTAGCCGCCGCGTAGTCGGATGGCGATCGGTTTCCTTGGTGCGAAGGCGAGAATCCGGCCCTCTGGGAGGAATTTTTGCGTGTTCTTGCCATATTTTGTATATTTTAGGGTAGAATTCTGGGTTTGGTCTGTCGATGTGTTAAATTTGAGTGGATTTGGTTTAAAATGGTTTAAAATCTGCGATTCTGATGAAATTTCACGGTAAATATGCTAGGGTGGAGTGTTTTATAATCACGCTTTAGTAACCTCAGTAGTTGGTTGCGGAGAGGGAGGATGTCACCTTGCCAGGTCACGTGAGAGGGGTTTCGGAAGTGCGCGTCGGGTTGGGTTGAAACTCCAGAGAGTCCTAGGTGCTGAATTCCAAGTGCAATCAGTAGGAGTTGTGGTTAAACAATTTTGCTATTATTCAGTGGAGGTTGTTATGTTAAGTTTTACCTTTGTGTTCTGAATTTTGAAGTTTTTTTATTTTTTTTTTCAGAGAAAGTAAAAGAAAGACAACAAAAAGGTAGATGAAAAGGAATATGGAAATGTGGAATGCTTTGGTGACGTTTAGTGGTATGCCGCAGGTTGCGAAACAATTGGACGCGCGACTACGCCAGGGAAGACCATGGGCAGACCATGGGCATCTTGTGACAGTAGTATTCTAGCTGTGATCTTAGAAAGATGTTGGAAATTAAAAGCCTTTCGTAGTTCAAATACGTTTTTAACATGGATATTGATTATGTGAATTCCTGCTGTAGATTATCATTCAATGGTGGGTATTTCGCACACCTTTTTCTCAAGCATTCAAGAATTCAACCCAATAGAGGTGCAGAGGAGCTTGATGTGGAAATAGGAACACTGGTTCATGAGTACGCACAAAGGAGAGTAATTTGATATTTTAGGTTGTACCACTGTAAATTTATGATACTTAAAGTATATTGGTGTAAAAATTCAAAATAATGTGTCAAGAAGCCTGTTGCATCATACTTAAGTATAAGTATCGGTCCGATGGGACCTGTCTTGCTCATGGAAGTGTTGGCCGCGAAAATAAATAGACAGAAAAGTCAATGAATATTGTAAAACC
>JAJMIV010000446.1:0-11790 GCA_030563445.1 Metschnikowia gruessii
ATCTCAAATAATTAATCTATAAAATCCATTTACATTATTACTTGTTTTAGGAGGGAAATATTTAATTTTACCCATACCTAAAATCTCTTGTATAAGTATTAAAATATTTATCTCCTTTTGATTTAATATTAACTGTAATTGACATTAAGACTGTTCCTCTAACACGGCTGGTCATATCTACCAACTGCAATTAAATTACCCTTAGAGAGGATGTGACCGACGGGCGTTCGCAGTCTTTTCGTCCAATTGGTATGACCCATATGCTTCTTCTCAACAGCATATGATTAGTTCAAAATTTGGTGCTTTCTGAAAAAAAATAGTAAAACAATTAACCAAATGAATATCACTTTCTCTTGGAAACAACGTATACATCAGTAATTAAGAATAACCCACTGACTAAAACAGGACTGAATCACTCTTGAAACCATTCCCTGGAAAGCCGCACCGTTCTTGTTCCACGCGTGCCTTCCATACTGAACCGTAGGCAGGCACCCAACTCCAAGGCACGACCACACCCCCATGTATTTCTCCCAGAAAACATGTTGAACAAAATTTTAATGGTTTTAATTATAACAGAACTGGCGAATAACCCAGAAATTCCTTAAAAATTGAAAAATTCCCAAAATCTAGTAAAGAAAAAGAGACACCCTAAAAAAACCTTGGGTGTGTCCTGTATGGCCCCAGTCCCAGTGCCTCACTGGATTTGGTGTTGCTGTGCCGTCCCAGACATTCAGCATTCAGCATCAGCAGTCAGCATTCAGTATACTACATAGATATCAGAATCTGTCGTGAATTAAGAATTAATATTATTTTTCATGCTTTCATGTTTTCCTCTTTTCCTCTTTTCTATTATTCTTATTCTTCGTAGTAATAGTCTTACCTAGGTCTTTCTGAAGGATTACTCAAACTATCCAGAATTATTCACACCAATACTCGCAGCATATTACTTATTAAATACTACGTCCATACAGTACCATACAGTACCATACAGTACCATACCTTGTTGCAATATTTGAACAACACAAGCAAACATCTATAGATCCATATAACCAAAAACATGAATATACACGTAGTAACGAATACCAAAAAAGTAGTAAATATTCCGTTTTTGTGACTTCCCTTTCCCCTCATTTAAGCCCCCTTCCCCCATTTTTCTTCCATTTTTCTTCCATTTCCTCCCCCTTACCGTCCACCTGGGGCCAAACTCCAGTACGGCTTGCTGCGGCGCTCCGGGCAGGGCCAAATCCACACCGCCCCGCGAACGCTGGGGGCGCGACCACACAGAAAAATGCACCTGATAGGCCCGCCAAAAGCAACGCAACCACTTTCCAGGGACCCCCCAAAAGCATCACCACCCCGTTGAAACCGCCCATTTCGAGGCTTATTGTGGATATTTGTGGATATTCTGGATTCCCGCTCTTCCAGCTTTTCTGTATTATCCTGCTCTTCCAGTTTTTTTTCGGCGTTTCCCGCTCATCTTTTTTTGTGATAGATATACAAACTTTGACCCCGACCCCCGCCTTTTTACTCGGGCCTTCTCTTTTTTTTCCTCCTTTCCCTTTTCATTTGTCATGGCTTCTCCATATATAGGCGTATACAAGGCGTTATACGACTACGACGCCAACACCGAGGAGGAATTGTCCATTACCACAGACGATCTTTTGTACCTTATTCAAAAATCCGATATTGATGATTGGTGGACAGTCAAAAAAAGACTCCTTCTTTCGGACGGCGTAGACGCCGAGGAACCAACGGGGCTTATTCCGTCCAACTACATTGAACCCGCGCCTGTGGTGGGCCGGTGCGAGGTGCTATACGATTATACGAAGCAGACCGACGAGGAGCTTTCGTTCAAGGAGGGCGACACCTTTGACCTCTACGACTTGGCTGATCCCGACTGGCTCTTGGCGGGTAATGGTCACGCGTTTGGTTTTGTCCCGTCCAACTACGTGCGCCTCCTTTCGGGCGACGCCATTGGTGTGCCAGGTGCTGCTGCGATCCAGCCCACTGTTGCTATGCCCCTGGCTCCGGCGGCTGTAACCCCACGCCCAATCACGGACTTTGCGCCTCCTCCCGTGCACAAAGACCGTGTTCTCCAGCAGCAAAAGGCTCAGGCCCAGGTCCAGGCCCCAACTCCTGCTCCTGCTCCTGCTCCTGCTCAGTACGTCGATGTAGAGGGCCACAGCGACGACGAATCTCCGCAAGACTATGGCCGGTCTGATTCCCAGTCATATGGCCAGTCTCATGCTCAGTCTTACGGCCAAAATGGCCAGCAACGTGACCTTCAAAGAAACGATTATCCTACCCCAGCTAGCGACGACGAGGCGCCTCCGCCAATGCCAACAAGACCTTCCGGTGGCCCGCTGAGACCTTCCGCTACGGCTGAGCCCGACCTGCGTGCTCGAGCCACACTGGGTGCTTCATCCTACGAGCCAGAAGCAAACGTAGAATCCTCCCAAGAACAGCACGGCTATGACGGCGAATACTTCCGCTGGTACATCGACGAGGTGGATGGGCGCAAAAAACGGCCCATTGTGTTGGCCATTGGTAACGGCTTAATCATCATCAAGCCCAAGACCACCAACCCAAAGAAGTTGAAGTTGAAGTCTGCGTCCACGCTCGACAACAACTGGAGAATCAGAGACCTCACCAACTACAACCACGAGAAAAAACACGTGTTTCTCGAACTCCGTAACCCGGAAGCTTCCGTCGAGTTGCACGCCGGCTCCAAGGACGTGGCCGAGGCCATCATCTCGGTTTTGGGTGACTTGAAGGGTGCAGATACCGCCCTCGGCTTGAAGGAGGTCGCCAGAGCCGCGCTGACGAAAACTTCCTCTTCAAACAGACGTATTGGAAGACTTCTCTATGACTTCAAGGCTGTGGGCAGCGATGAATTGCTGTGCAGAGAAAACGACGAGGTTTACATCATCGATCTGAACAAATCCAAGGAGTGGTGGCTCTGCGAGCGTATCTCTGATGGTCGTCAAGGTGTGATCCCTTCATCATACGTTGAAATCGTCGCCACTACAAACTTGGATAAGCTCACGGACGGTGTGCAGAGGAGAAAGTCCCAAAGAACCACCAATACGTCCTCCTCCAAGGGTAAAGTCGTTGGTTCCAGTCCTAGATCCAACAAGCAACTGTACCGTGGTCGTGATGATCGTGAAAAAATCAGAGAAAGCGACAAGAAAAAGAGAGAGGCTGCGGATACTACCGAGGGCGAAAACATGCCCAACTTCCACAGAGTCAGAACCTGGATCGACAGCTCGGGAACTTTCAAGGTCGAGGCTGAGTTTTTGGGATGCATGGAAGGAAAGATCCATTTGCACAAAACAAATGGTGTTAAAATTGCTGTTTCCGCAACAAAGTTGTCCATTGAGGACTTGGAGTATGTGGAAAAGGTAACTGGCACTTCTCTTCAAAAGTACAAGGATGAGGTTGCCAAGCAAATGGCCAAGAGAGATAGGTCTAAATCCTCTCATGTGGAGGCTAAACAAGCTCCTGTGGAATCTAAACCAGCTGCACCTGAGCCTGTTGCGCCACCTCCTCCAGAGCCTAAACCAGCTGCCATGGCTGCGCAGGCTACTCCTTCGAGGACCCCATCCAGGTCTGCAACCGCAGTCATTAATGATGTTCCTCCTCCAAAACCTGACAGATCAAAGTCTTCCTCCATGATCCCTCAAAGCGAGCCTGACTACGACTGGTTTGATTTCTTCCTTTCATGCGGTGTGGATATTGGCAACTGCCAGCGTTATTCCATCAATTTCAGCAAGGAACAGATGGACGAAAGCATTCTTGAGGATATTACTCCTTCGCTTTTGCGCTCCTTGGGTTTGAGAGAGGGTGATATCTTGCGTGTCATGAAGCATTTGGATAACAAGTTTGACCGTAAGAAGGCTGCTTCTGTCGAGGCTCCTGCCGCAGGAGGCCTCTTCACTGAGCCAACTGGTGCTTTGAAGAATAACAGTACAACAGAGTTATCCAAGGTAAATGCCAGCGCTTTGCCGACCCCTTCGCCTATGAAGGAAAGACTGGCCTTTATTGAGAAGGATCAACAAAGTAAGATCGAAGATGATGCATGGGCAGTCAAGCCTGCTGCTCGCTCAACTGAGGATCTCTCCAAGTCGACTCCACGTCCGCAATATACCGGCTCCTTGCAGGACCTTGTTGACGTCAAACCTTTGGAGTCGAATAAATCACCTCCGGGCGGTGCTAACGCTTCGACTGTCGTGACTGCGACTCCTTCTGCCCCTCCAATGACTCCTGTGAAAACGGGTACGTTGATCCAGCCAAACCAACATTTTTCAGTACAAAAGACCGGTTCCAGTTCCAACCCTGCCCCTATTGATGCTACAAGAACTGGTGGCTTGGTCCCTATTCCTACTGGTGGCTTGATTCCTATGCCAACAGGTTTTATTCCTATTGCGACTCAGCCAACTGGATTTGTGCCTATCCAAGCAACTGGCCTTGTGGGACAGCCAACATTTGGATTTGTGCCATTGCAAACTGGAAATTCCATTTTCGTCCCTCAAAAGACTGGCCCACCTGCTACCTCTTTCGGACAGGTTCCATACCAGCCAACTGCCTCCTTTGTTCCACTTCAACCGGGCAACTTGACCCAGCCACAAGGAATGCCTCTTACAACGTTTGGTCAACAACCAACGGGTGGTCAAGCCTTTGGCGGTGCGTCTAATGGGCTCGGAAGCCAGCAAACAGGACAAATTTTCCAGAATGCATTTGTGCCTCAGTCTACATTCGGTAGACAGATTACCGGAGGTTTCATGGGTTCTAACCAGACAGGAGGTGCACAGGGGGCTCCTCAAACCTCATTTGGAAATCAACCTACAGGTGGGATGATGCCACAGACTTCATTCGGAACCCAAATCACCGGTGGATTCATGCCTCTGACTTCATTCGGAAATCAAATGACTGGCGGTATGATGCCTCTGACTTCTTTTGGTGCCCAGTTCACTGGCCAACCGCTGAATACCGGGGTCAATCAAGTCACGAATATGTTCCAAAACACTTCTTTGGGCAGTCAACCAACTCAGCCATTTGCACAACAGCCCACTTCGTCCTATGGTCAGCAACCTTTTGCTCAGCAACCAACTTCTTCCTTTGGTCAGCAGCCATTTGCTCAGCAGCCAACAACTTCATTTGGCCAACAACCTTTTGCTCAGCAACCAACGACCTCTTTCGGACAGCAGCCATTTGCTCAACAGCAAACTTCATTTGGCCAACAACCCTTTGCTCAACAGCCAACTACCTCCTTTGGCCAACAACCCTTTGCTCAGCAACCAACTACCTCCTTTGGCCAACAGCCTGCGCCATCTTTCGGACAGAACAATTTTGAAGGATTTAATGCTCAGCCTTTGCAATCTCAGCCAACTGGACTCGGGTTTGGAAACGGCCCAGCCTTGCAATCTCAAGCGACAGGAAGACGTGCTAACTTACTGGCCGCTACAGCAGACAACCCTTTTGGTTTCTAATTCTGGATAAAAGAATTAATTCCAAGCCTGGGTTCTTATAGAAATACTACTGGTGAACTACTTTGGGTGTACTTGAGGAAAGACTACAAGATTTGGCAGGGATATTGCCCAGAACAATTCTGAGGATATCAGACGGTTATACATTAGATTCAGTTGGAAAAATGGGTGCATTTATCGCGAAGTGTGAGGATGTGAGTGGAGTCGCTGTGAGTGTAGTTCTGCAGGGCGGCATTTTCGTTTTTGCAGCCAAAAAGACCCTCGCCGGACATATAAAAGGGACGATAGCCCCTTGTATTTTTCCCATGAAATTCAACACTTTCTCTTTCTAATTGAAAACCATCCAAGATGTCCTACATTGATAGTTGTGCCGTTTTCTCTCCACTCATTGACTTCTTTTGTTTGCGCAAAGAGGCCATCCTTGAAGATCCGTATAAGGGAGATATTGAAACGATTCGGAGTGTTTTTCGGGAATATTGTGATGATAAAGTGACAAAAGAAAGAGCGAAAGATTTGGTAACGTTTGTTGATTTTCTCGAGGATTTCAATGTGGTTTCGGGGCACGCGCTTGTATTCAACTGCGAAACTAAAAAGCAACTTGTTTGGATCAAAGTGACCAACCTTTTTATCTTGAAAGCAAAATTAGAAGATTCGCCAGATTTGGGCCTGGACGTAAAATATATGTATAATGAAATAAAAACACACTCGTCTGAACCATCCTCCAGGGCTGATTCCAGCGTCGAAGCTCGGTTGATGCAAATCTTGAGCACAGACCCACAGACCGTTGTCAAGTGTGAGGTTCCAGAAGAAAAAGGCTTTGACCATGACCTTGCAAGACTCAATGAGATGTTAGCGAGACCCACTGCAATGGTGAAACTTGGAATCCAGAGGGCACAATTGAGAACCACTCAAAAGCCTTTTTACGAGGTGTGTGAAGTTTTGGACCACAGCCAAACACTTGCAAACTTATGTTTAAACTTAAAGTCAATTGGGCTGGGTTTCCATGAACTTCCTTCAAATGCAAAAATACATAAGGTGATTGGCTCGTGTAAGTCTTTGCTTACGAAGGAGGTGTTGGTGTGCGTCAAGAGTAAGATCCATTTCTTGCCCTTGTTGACCAACAACACCGACCTTTATCTCGGCAACTGCTCGTATTTGGATACTTGCCACAAGCTCAAGAACTGTCGTTATTTACACTACTACACTTTGAATCCTTCTCAGTCTGTGGCAGAACCAAGTGAGCAGCTGTCGCTCATTGCTTTGGATTACACTATTGGTGAGTGCCATGACACCATTCTGAGGAAAGAAGTGCCTGCGCAGTGGATCAACTGTGACGTCAGATACCTCCCGTTCAATATTTTGGGGAAGTTTGCCGCCATCATTTCAGACCCGGCATGGGATATCCACATGTCACTTCCTTATGGTACGTGTAAAGATTCGGAGCTTCTCTCTTTGCCGATGAGAGAGCTTCAAGATGAGGGCGTGCTCATGCTTTGGGTGACGGGAAGATCGATTGAAATTGGCCGCAGGGCATTAGAACAGTGGGGCTACACGGTTTCTGATGAGATGATATGGATCAAGTTGAACCAGTTGCGGAAGACAATTGTTACTGGAAGAACCGGGCATTGGCTCAACCATTCCAAAGAGCACTTGCTTGTTGGGGTGAAAGGAGACCCCATTTGGCTCAACAGAAAGATTGACATTGACTTCATTGTCAGCGGCACTAGAGAAACTCTGAGAAAGCCCGACGAGCTCTATGGGATTGTCGAACGCCTCGTTGGGGTTCATGCAAGAAAACTCGAAATTTTCGGAAGAGACAACAATATCCGCCCAGGATGGATCAGTACGTATAAGATTCCCATTGATGTGTGACCCTAAAAGCAATTCTACTAACACCACAGCTATCGGCAATCAGTTGACAGGAACATCCATATACGAAGAGGAGGTGAAGCAAAAGTATAACAGGTACCAGGCGTCTTTGAAGAAAGACCCAAAGCTGCCGGGATCTGGGGGTGTTTGATCTGGGTTTTCATCTGGGTTTTCATCTAGGGTTTGATCTAGGGTTTGATCTGGGGTTTGATCTGGGGTTTGATCTGGGGTTTGATCTGGGGTTTGATCTGGGGTTCTGACCTAGGTGGAAGATCATGTATTGCTGAATTCAAGATAAATATACTGCCCAACTGTAAGATCCCTCGTACCAGACTACCTCTTCTTCTGTTTATCTTGTTCGGCCATTTGTTTGACGAACTTCCCTGCCTGGTTATCCATATCCTTCTTCACGTCGAGCTTGAACCCTAACCAGAAGGCAATTTCATACACCACAAAAAAGGGGGCAAGCACTATTGCCTGGAGCAAGTTGTCAAACAATGCTGGGGCCCGTTTTTCATACACGCCGTGTCCATAAAACTGAGCAAGCCAGCTGATAACATGGGCAGAAATGGCAATCTTTTTATATTGGCTCCTCAGAAGAAGCGATATTGGGCTCAACTCCAGGTACAACACCCTTTGAAGGTGGGCAAATCCCGTGAGGAAGAAAAATGCTGGGATGCCCAATTGCCAGTCCAAGAGCACATAATATATTCCGTATACCCATGACAAAGCCACACCCACTGTGAGGTATGGGTAGCCAGGCAAGATCACGTTGCCTATCAAGATGCAAATTGCCGAGAGCAAAATAATCGGAATGCAAACAAGATGGATCGCAACATTTGTGGGGTTGAAGTGGTATTTGCGATAGAAAATAAGATGGCCCTTGATATCAAAAAGACCTGCCATGTTTAATTTTTTGGTGTTTTTATCTCTTTTGGATGCCGAAAGAGTATGTGTACCAGAAAAAAAAAGGGTTGAAAAAAAAAAGCCAAAGGTGAAGAATCATTACTTAAACGAAAAACACGGGGAAGTTGCGCATGCGCAATGTGCCGAATGACATGACACCACACAAAGTTCCCCCACACGAATGCGAATAATGACGGAGCACAGTTGGGGAAGCAATTACCGGAGAGATTAAGGTTGCGGGGAAATAATTACGTTGAATCTTTTATTTTGTTTGTTCTTACTTTTTGTTGTGGTTGCTGAGATCTACTTGAAATAATCAGCGCAGGCTTACTCTCTCAAGCCGAGGTTTGGTTTCTTGACGACCCTGGTTCTCTTTGTTTGAGCCTTTGAGGAATCTTCACGGTCGAAAGCACCCGCAGTGGAAATGTCTCTGCCGAGGTTATCCAAGTCTTTCACCTTGTAGATTCTCACAATCCAGTTTTGAGATGTGAAGGCTTCTTCAACGGCATCCAAGGTGATCTTTCTGGAGGCAGGAATGTTTTGGCCACGAACTCTGTCGACGGCATCTCTGTCACCAAACAACTCGCCGAATCTGTAGTACGACATCTTGTACATCATGGAGTTCGTCATGGTCTCTGAAGCATCTTGGTCGACCTTGTACTCACCGGTTTCACTGAAATAGTCTCTCTCGTGGATTTCCTCAGGCCAAATACCCTCGGAGATTCTAACCATCCACAAGAACTTGTTCATGTCGTCACCAGAGTAGCCCAAAACACCACCGAAGATGACCAACACGTAATCGACATCGTGTTTCTTCAAGATCTCGTAAGAGGTCTCCTCGCCGGCAGCCATAGCCTTACCGACAGTGGCAATGTGAGTGTTGTTCCAGGTGTTGTTGTCGACCAAAGTGGTACGGTCGGCCATTCCTCCGATCTGGTAACCGTAATCCCACCAGGCCATGACCTTGGCGTCTTCTGGGGTGTTCATTCTCAACCAGTAGTATGCCTCTCTGTAGTCATCGATGATGGCAGGAGAACCGTCGGCGTTCTTCGAGGCCAACACGACGGAGGGCGACGAGTACGCGTTGGAGGTCACCCAAGTACAGTGCAAGACAAAGAAGAAGAGGTAGTACACAAAAGAACCCAAAACAACGACCTTGGTCAAGATTTGGAACAATGGGAAGGACTTGGTGGATGTCTTTTTTGAGGTCTTCTTTTCGGTAGAGGCAGTAGCAGCAGAAGCTTCAGAGGCAGACTTCTTGGAAGACTTCTTCTCGGAAACCTCGGGCTCAGTGGCGTCATTTGTGTGGAACAAGTCCACGATGTTCATGTACGCGTCGAACAACTTGGACAAGGCAATGGCAGCAGACACACAGATGACTGGGGTCAAGGTCAACATCAATCTGACCATGACACCAGCAAAGTAAGTGCCGAAAACACCGTAGATGATGACGAAAAGGTGCTCGTCACGCAACTCCTGGAAGCAGAAGTACAAGCCCGCGGGGAAGAGCCACACCAACATGTTTGTGTCGAAGAAAAACGCAGGCCAGGCAGTAGGCTGGTGCTCGGACACAGAGGCAATGATAGGAATGTGGATCTTGGCGTAGTTGGTGTCCCACAAGGAGTAGAAACGGCCAGTCCAAGGGGCAATCCAGCCTGCGGCGGTCAAGCCGACCAAGCCCAAAATACCCACGACGGTGACCAAAGCCACCGACACAGCAAAAAAAGACTTGAATTGCGCAGCAGGCACGTTGGAGCGCACATACGCACCAAAGGCCACCAATTGGAGCAAGCCAAACACTCCAAGAGCGGCCATATGGTCGTTGGAGCGGATGGGCAAGAAACCTACAAACGGAATTTGCATGGACGCCAAGGTTCCCAAGGCGTACCACGTGGTGTATGCAGAGTACAAGCGCTGGGTGTAACGGCCCATCAAGATAAGCACAAACACGTGCAACGGGATCAAGTTGGTGATGAAAACATAGCCTCCCCATGCGGAGACCATGTAGAAGTACGACAACGCGGTCAAGGTTCCGTAGAACACCGAGCCGATCTTCATGGCCTTGATCCAGAAGTAAAACGTGGCCATAAGCAACGTGATGGCAATGGCCTCGTTATCGTACGAGCCAGCCACCGACCGCGAAATGTACCCAGGGGCAATGCCCATGAAAATAGCCGCCAACAACCCGGCGTTGGCGTCCTTCATCTCCTTGGTAAGCAAGTAGGTGAAGATTGCAGTTACTCCGGAAAAGGCCGGCGCAAGCAACACACAAATATTCCGGATGTCCACGGGCAACCCGAGCCATTCACGTAAAGTGTGCCAAATAAGACCCGACGTCACCATAAGACCCGGGTACAAAGTGCCTCCGGTGACTCTGCCCAAGGGGTACCACGTGCGGTCATCGAACCAGTTCAAAAACTCGTAGAACGAGTGGGTGACCAAGTACTTTGTGGCCCTGAAATTGAACCAAGGGTCGAACTCGTGAATAATGGATTCGAACCTGATTACCGAAAAAAGACGCGACGAAATGGCGGCTCCCGCAATGGAAATGAAGATGATTACGCGGAGAAGCAACCGCACGGTGTCGAGACCGATACCTAGAACCTTCAATTGGACCATGGTGGAGAATATCGGGTGATTTTTTGGGGTTTTAGTAGAATCTAAACGAGGCACTTTTTGTTCTTTTGCCAGGTGTTAGCACACTGCGGCGTGGGTGTGCAGGACACGTCGTCGGTCGACGGTGGAGTGAGAGTGAGACTAGTGAGAGTGAGACTAGTGAGAGTGAGACTAGGGTGGGAACAAGGGTAGGGACAAAATGGGTTTGGGGGAGAATTTTTGTGTTTTTGAGAAACTTTTCTTGAAACTTTCCTCTTTTAATCACGTTTTTGTTGTTTTTTTTTCTGAATTTGGTTGTGAATGCTGTTTTATTGGGTCCTTCTTTTTTATTGCCTGGCTGTGAAACGTGGCCCGACACCGCATCAGTGCACGTCTGGGGTGGCAGCCTGGCACTAGGAAAGCGCACTGGTGGACTCGCGTGGTTCCACGCGAATAAGGTGAGTATTATCAGGGAAAGGGAACAATTCCACCAAAAGAGGTTGATGTTTGATCTAGGAGTGTGTATTGTGTTTGAAGGCTTGAAGGCCACTTAAACCAATAATATAAGGACACTATATTTCGTGTGGAGATCGAATCCGATCTTGGCCCGAGCCTCTATACTGCGCTAACGTTCGCGTGAATGGTTACCCAAGACTGGAGAGTCCGAACACAGGTTATCAAAGGCAAGAATAACTATTCTATATTTGCATTTAAAATTATGATATAGGATTTTCTCCTTGGATTCAGTTTGATTTTTTCTTTGGATTGTTCACATTTACTTTCTTTGGTTGTTGCTTTTCTTTCTATCATACACCTTGGGAGTTTGACAGCCCGGGCCACGACACATGTATTCTCTGGTGAAGCGCACCGTCTCAAGCCGGGTGAATAGGATATCGCCGGAAGTTTAAGCATGTAAGTGATACCCCAATATATA
>JAJMIV010000447.1:0-11778 GCA_030563445.1 Metschnikowia gruessii
TACCTGAAATAATTGAATATTTAAGGACATAAAACATTGCAAAGAAGTGAATATATAAATTTTTGACTCGCTTGAATAATTAAAAGAGAAATAGATAGATTCACTCTACACATTGCTTCATTTAGTGCAAGATGCATCAGAGTTATAGGCCAGATAATGTCAGGAGAAAATTGTTTCTTTGTACCTAAGTTTACTACAGCAGTTAAATTCCTAAGTCTGGCTTTCGAGAAATAGCGATAAGCTTAATTAATGACAATTTTATGATTCAGAATAATACACAGTTTTGAGATTAGTCAAACATTCCACGAAGTACCTACAAAATACACACTTTGAAAACCTATTCATATCATAAGAGAGTTATAATTCAAGGAAGTTCTGGAGCTATATATGTGATGTTCTTCCGTGATTTACTTCGGTTTAATACATTTAAACATGAGTGCAAGAAATAATCAAACCAATTAAACAAACTCTTTGGCAGCATCAGATATTATATCCTAATTGGGGGTGTCCCCGGTTTGGGCTACGACACGTGTGTTGTGACTGGTTCGGCAATCACTGATGTTCAACAAGGCAGAATATTTCATAGTCATTTCCTTCATAGAACCTTGAAATAGAACCAACGACTAACACCACCCTGAATCACCCATCCGCCACTCAAAAACATAAATATTCAAAGGCTTGTGAAAAGATCACACGATTCTACTTCTCCCCAAGCTCTTACCCCGTTATAGCGATTCGCAGCCAGCACAGCATCTTTCGCGACCGACATCCACTAACCATTATAAGGAGGTCAACCACACGCGTAGACCTATACAACCACCCCCCGCAAACTCCACCGAAAACGTATGAATTCGAATAAAAACAACATTAATCAAATCCCACCCACCCACAAACTACGAATAACTTCCCCCCTTCCAATAAATACCCCGCTTTTTCCAAAAACACTCGACACTTATTCACTTTCCCAATTCATCAAATAACCCTACCTCGTCTGTATACACTCCAGCGCGACGCCAAATTCATTAAATAAATCGCGGTCTCGGGCCTCTGCTTCAATCCACATCTACCTGCACTTCCTATTTCCTGGGGCCTCAAAAAAAAAGACACAATATACATTCCTATATTCTTTAAACATCAAAAAACGGTTAAAACACATACACAAAAAGGGCAATAATATCGTTTCGCTGGGTTTTTTTACTGCCGCTACACTATTAAAATACTACTGACTCGCTACGGAACCCCTTTGGACGCGTTTTTTTATAAATTAGTGCATACACAAATCGTCTAGTGAACTGCTGAACTAGTGAAACTACTGAACTACTGAAACTACTGAAACTACTGAAACACTACAAACAGTTTCATCGGGTAAACTATAAGTACCCAAAACACAAACACAAAAACAATACCCAAAAAAACACAAACAAATAAAAACACAAATACACCCCTGATGAACAAATTAGCCGCCGCAAAACCCTGTGCGGGGTGCGGACATACCGAATTCACAAGAGATTTCCTGGCTACCGCAGGTGACGTGTTATGTCTGCGGTGTGGTATGGTCCAGGTGGAAAACCCCATCGTTTCCGAAGTCCAGTTTGGTGAGTCATCTAGTGGAGCCGCCACCGTTCAAGGAGCCATGGTGGGCGCGGACCAGGCCCGTGTGTACAATA
Source organism: Metschnikowia gruessii (assembly GCA_030563445.1). Classification (NCBI taxonomy): domain Eukaryota; kingdom Fungi; phylum Ascomycota; class Pichiomycetes; order Serinales; family Metschnikowiaceae; genus Metschnikowia; species Metschnikowia gruessii. The sequence goes on from JAJMIV010000447.1 coordinate 1,668, forward strand.
TGCGTAACTCCTTAGAAAGTAGGGAACAAACGTTGATGAATGCCAAGCAGAAAATCAAGCTTCTCGCCACGTCCATGCGCATTCCCGACTACATTCACGAGTCGGCGTGTGGCTGGTTCAAGTTGGCGTTGGTGCAAAACTTTGTCCAGGGCCGGCGCTCACAAAACGTTATTGCGGCGTGTCTCTATGTAGCGTGCCGCCATGAGAAAACCCCTCATTTGCTTATAGACTTTAGTTCGCGCCTCCAGATCTCTGTGTACTCGCTAGGCGCCACGTACCTCAAGCTTGTGCGTGCGCTCCAGATCCAGCGCTTACCGTTGGCCGACCCTTCGTTGTTCATCCAGCACTTTGCCGAACGTCTCCAGTTCAAGGAACATACCGCCAAGGTGTGTAGGGACGCGACGAAAATCGCCCAGCGAATGTCTTCCGACTGGATCTACGAGGGCCGTCGGCCGGCGGGTATTGCGGGCGCGTGTCTCCTTTTGGCGGCGCGTATGAATAACTTCAGACGTTCTCACGCTGAAATCGTGGCTGTGGCGCGTGTGGGCGAAGAAACGTTACAAAAGCGACTCAACGAGTTCAAGAAAACCTCCTCGGCGGCTCTTTCCGTGCTGGCGTTCCGTGACTCCAGCCATACAAACGACTCACAGCCGCCGTCGTTCCAGAAAAACAGAGCCATCGAGTCCAAAATCGAGAAGTTGCTCAAACAAAGGGCACATACTTTGAAGAAGTACCAAGAGCTCGCCAAGAGCCGGGAGCTTTTCAAGCACTTGAATTTGATGGAAGATCCAGATCTTCCGGGTGTGCTTGCTGAGGTTCCTGCTCCACCAGTGGAGCCGAGTAGTGAGGTGAGTGAAACAGGAGGAGCTGCTGACGCCACTACTGAGGCCACTAATGAGGCCACTACTGAGACTACTACTGAGACCACTACAGAGACCACTACAGAGACCACTACAGAGGCCGCAAAAGAGACTACTGATGCTGAAAAGGACACCACAGAAGCTGAAAAGGAGACTACTGAGGCCTCAAAGGAGACTACTGAGGCCGCAAAGGATGACACACTAAACGCTGACACTGTCACTGACACATCTGCTCCTACTAATGATGATACTAATGTTGTCACGGTTGATACTACTAATGTTGTCGCTGCTAATGATCCATCTGATAATGATACAGCTACTGGGGCTGCCTCAACTGACTCTACTAATAAGGACGCGCCTGTTACCGTCAGCGCTACGCAACCCGATGCCACTATCAGCGAAAAAGCTCAAGCTGTCACTGAGCCCAGTGTGCAGAAGGTGACTCCCGAGGAGCCTATTCAAATTAACGCTACTCCAACTTCGCCAACCCTGACCAACAAACCGCAAGAGGATGGAAAGGTGGTAATTGATAGTCTGAAGGATTCGCAAGATGAACCTCAGGCTGAAACTCTAATAGAAATTTCGCTCAAGATGCAGCCAACGAAAACCGCAAAAACTCCAAAAGTTGTGCCGGCCCCAACTCGACGTCGTTTGAGATCACAAGCTCGGGATATTCAGCCAGAAGCAGAGCCTGAAGTACAACCTGAGGTTCAGCCAGAAACCCAGCCAGAAACTCAACCACAGTCTAGTGCGCAACCTGAGTCTCAACCTGAAGTCCTCCCTGAATCTCAACCTGAAGTCCGCCCCGATTCTGTCCCAACCGCTGAAACCAACACCTCTAATGAAACACCTTCCGAAACCCCAGCCGTCGCCAATGAAAATGATCCCCAAGACCCCAAGGGCGCAGAGGAAGAACAAATTAATGAATTGTTCGTTCCCGAATCAGACGATGAGGAAGATCCATTTGGATATAATGCACTCCCCGAAAATTCCGATGATGCCGATGGCGATTATGAAGAACACCACAAGAAAATCATTGGTATTCGCCAGAGATCGCTTCGACCAAGCACACTCAAAGCCACCAATGCTCGTGCTCCCAAGAAGACCGGAAGACTCGGAAGTATCACCGACTCGCCTGCCCTGGGTCGCCGCTCGCGTGTTGCCGACGGGTCCGCTGCTGAGATGCGTAAGAAGAGGAAAGAGTTGCAGCTGAAAAAGAAGGAGGAGCTCCAGAAAAAGAAAGAAGAGCTCCAGAAAAAGAAGGAGGAGCTGCTGAAGAGAAGGGAGCTGGTGATGAAACAGAAGAAGGAGGAAAAGGAGAAGCAAAAGGCCGAGGAACTAGAAGCTCGTGAAGATGAACTCTTAAAAGCGGTACTTAGAGGAGGTGATATCAAGGAGTCGGACTTAGAGGACGCCTTGGATAAGATCTTACAAGGACAAAAAAGATCGCTCGACTCGTCGCTTTATCGGACACCGGCACAGTTGCAGAATGAGACCGATGCGCTCAAGCAGATCGACTTGGACAGGCCTCGGAACTTGGTTCAGAACAATCCAACTACAAGTCAAATCCTTTCAAGAGTGCGTGATAATGAGACCATTGATTCAGATGACGAGGATGATGAAGTTTTGAGTGTGAAACTTGATCCCCATGACCAGCAGCAGAAAGAGCGGATTTGGATCGCTCTCAACCACGACTTCTTGATTGAACAAGAGAGAAAGCGTTTGAAGATAGAGGCAGATGAGTTGACTGGTAACACGTCCGGTCAACCTCGGAAACGCCGGAAGATGAAGGAGGCCGATCCGCTTTTGAATGATTCTGCTGTTGCCAATGCTATTAACCTGATTGGCGAAGGTGGCCGGATGATTTCTCCGGCAGAAAACGCAAAGCAAATGTTACAGAAAAAGCTGTTTTCGAGAAAGATCAACTACAGCAAAATCGGAGACTTGTTCAATGAGTAAGTGTTTCGTTTTGGTGTTTCTCTGTCTATCATTATGCTTTGTCTGGGTGCAAAATATCCTTTTCGCGTCCTGCCCTACCGTGCCATACCCTGCCCTACCTTCTGATTTATGGCCCCAGGTAAAAAAGTGTTGGGCATATTTTTGGAAATTTACCATCTGCTACATCTTTTTACCCGGGGAATCTCCTTAATTCCTTTTTTCGCCTTTGTGGTCTTTTCGAGATTCATTACCGGTGGCCATAACCTCAAATGGCACGTTTGTTTTGGCCTGTTTTTGGCCCTGTTTTTGGTCCAACGCGCATCCACGCCCACGCCCACGCTTGACCCATATCAGACCTGCACTGAACACATTCCGATGGCTGCGATGACTTGAGAACAAAATTTGAAAGAAAGCTACACCCAAAAAAAAATCAGAAACATCAATTCTTGAGTTATATTTTTGCAAAAATGGGTAAAAAGAGAAGAGCAGCTATCCTCCCGACTAACATCATCTTGTTACAGAACGTTGTCAAGAGAGATCCGGAATCTTATCACGAGGAATTTGTCCAACAATATTCTCACTATGAGTCGCTCAGAGACATTTTCTTGATGAACCCTTCGGCCGACCAAGGCACCGAATTCGCCGATTTGATCGGGTTTGTCAGTGCGGTTTGCTCGTGTTACCCTAAGGAAACGGCCAACTTCCCCGATGAGTTGAAGAACATTCTTTTAACTAACCACAGAGACTTGCCTCGCGACCTCAGAGAAAAAATCGTGCAATGTTTGACGATGTTGAGAAATAAAGGTATCATCAGTGCCGAGTCTCTCATCCTGACGTTGTTCCCTCTCTTACAGTCATACAGTAGCACATCTCAGAACTCTTCGACTTCGTCGCAGAATGCCAAGGCCGTCAGAAAGCAAATCTACAACACCTTGGTGACCTTGTTGAAGTCGTTGAACTCTGGAGGAAAAAACGAAAAGATCAACAGATCTACACAAGCCTTGCTCTTCAACTTGTTGGAGCAACGAGACTCGCAAGGATTCTGGGCCACCAAATTGACGCGAGAGTTATGGAGAAGAGGTATTTGGGATGACACCAGAACTGTGGAAATCATGACCCATGCTGCTTTGCACCCCGATATCAAGATTTCTGTTGCCGGAGCCAGGTTTTTCTTGGGTGCCGATAAAGAGAGAAACGATCATCTTGAAGATGACCTGTCTGATGACGAAAGTTTCGACATGAATGCGTTGAAGCATAAAGCCCAGCATAACAAGAAGTCTGGTAAGCGGAGCAGGAAGGTGGAAGTGGCCCTCAAAACAATGAAGAAGAAGGGAAGTGCCAAGGTCTCTGCCACCTACTTGAATTTCTCCGCCATTCACTTGCTCAGAGATCCACAAGGTTTTGCCGAGCAGCTTTTCGAAGGTCACTTGAGTCACAAGAATGCCAACAGATACAACTTGGAGCAAAAGATTTTGTTCATGAACCTTATCTCGAGACTTGTGGGTACGCATAAGTTGACTGTGTTGGGACTCTACTCGTTTTTCTTGAAGTTCTTGACTCCAAAACAAAGAGATGTCACCCAGATCATGGCCGCTTCTGCGCAGGCCTCGCACGACTTGGTGCCTCCCGAATCGATCTCTCCTGTTGTCCGTAAGATTGCCGATGAGTTCGTCAGTGACGGTGTGGCAGCAGAGGTTGCCGCTGCCGGTATCAACACCATCAGAGAAATCTTGGCCAGAGCTCCTTTGGCCATCGAGCCACCTTTGTTGCAGGACTTGACCCAATACAAGGGCTCCAAGTCGAAGGCCGTGATGATGGCCGCAAGGTCTTTGATTTCTTTGTACAGAGAGGTCGCTCCAGAGATGTTGCAGAGAAAGGACAGAGGAAAGGTTGCCTCCATGGAGATGCAACATGGCGAGAAGAAGGGCTTGCCTATGTTCGGTGTTGAGAGCACCACTGTCACTTCAGTTCCTGGTCTTGAGCTTTTGGCCAAGTGGAGAAAGGAACAAGGCCTTGAAGAGGGTGCCGATGCCGAGGAGAACGATGCCAACTGGGAGGTCGAAGAGGACAATGCCAGTGATATCGAAGGTGACTGGGTTACGGTTGAGTCTGACAAGGAAATCAACATCTCCGACTCGGACGATGACGATGATGATGAGAGCAAGGACGATAAAGAAACCAAGGAGGATGGCGAGAATGTTGAAGATGACGAGGATTCCGATCTTGAGCTTTCTGATGATGAAGATGACGTTAAGGCCGGTGACGACGACAGTGAAGAGCCTGCTAAGAAGAAGGCCAAGACTGAAGCCAAACCAGCTACTGCCGAAGAATCAATGAACGAGATGTTATCCAGCCGGTTCTTGACACCAGCCGATTTCGCCAAGATGGAGGAGTTGAGAGTGCAAGCCGGTGTCGACAAGATCTTGGGCAAACAACAAAACGAGGAGGAAGTCGACTCCACGAAGTTGGTGGGCAAGGTCAAGTACAAGCAATTGCGCGAGGAGAGAGTTGCCCATGCCAAGGAGGGAAGAGAAGATCGCGAGAAATTCGGTTCCAGAAGAGGAAACAGAGAAGTGGCCCATTCTACGACAAACAAGGAGAAGGCCAGAAAGAAGAATTTCGTCATGATGATCCACAAGAAGGCTGTGCAAGGAAAGCACAAGTTGGCGCTTCGGGACAGACAGAAGGTGTTGAGAGCGCACATCGACAAGCAGAAGAAGAAGGGCCATTGATCGGTTACTCTGTTTTTCATTTCTACTCAAAGAATCTATTTGTCTTGGTTCGGTCATATTTGGTTAGTTTGCAATAAAAATACATCATAATATTTATGGAACAGGGTAGTCCCTCTAGGTATAGAGGGGAGGTTCAAGAAAGTACATCAAAACAAAGTTTAGAATTGAAGGTAGTTGTCCGCGCGAAGAAAATCTAGGAAGCGAGATGCTCATCTAAGCTTGTGGTTCGTTGGACTTCTTCTTCTTCACCAGTTTTTCACTTGAGTCCTTGTCCTTTCTCTTTTTAGAAGGCTTGCTCTGAGCCTGGACCTGGGCTTCGACCTTAGCCTGCAATTCCTCGGCGGCGATGGCGGCAGCGGCCACCTTAGCAGCAGCTGCGGCGGCGTCCTCGGATGGCTCCAGGCTAGTAGCACTAGATTCACTGTTCTTCTTAGCCTTCTTCTTCTTCTTAGGCTTCTCGACAGAAGCGACGGAAGCAGCAGCTGGCGCTGATGCTGGCGCTGGTGTCTTTGGTTCGGATGCCTTTGGTGTGGAGGCTGCTGTGGAGGCTGCTGGGGCAGGTGCCTTAGCTACTGGAGCCTTGGCGGCTGGGGTCTTGGCTGGGGCCTTGGTTGCTGGAGCCTTGGCTGGGGTCTTAGCAGGGGCCTTGGCTGCTGGGGATGGTGTAGCAGGGGTTGGTGCCTTTGAAGCCACTTCAGCTTCAGTAGACTCGGAAGCAGGTTTGGATTCATCGGACTCCTTCTGCTTTTTGTAATCGGCGAGCTCCTTCTTGTATTCCTCGTAGTCGGCCTCGTAAGCTTTTTGCAACTTCAGTTTATTGACCTCATCCAAATTGGCCCATCTATCGGCGATTATCTGGTTGAGTTCCGTGGCCTGGAGGGTTGGTTGGCCGTTCTCGCCTCTTTGCTTTCTCAATTCGTCACGAACAGTGATGTTGAAACGCAAGTACGAGGTGAGAGGCTTCTTTGGAGCGTTGGGGTCCTTTTCAGCACGCTTCTTCTTGGCCTTTTCGGCCTTCTCGGCCTTCTCAGCAGCAGTAGGTTTCTCAGCAGCAGCTGGCTTCTCGGTAGCAGCAGGCTTCTGGACGGCAGCAGGCTTCTCGACGACAGCTGGTTTCTCGGAGGCAGCAGCGGCGGCAGTGACATTAACCAACTCGGGGTCAGTTGTGGCAAGTGCATCGTCATACACGGTGGTGTCTTCTTCTGGGACCTCTGGTGCAGGGGCAGCAGCGGCCTTCTTAGGGGCAGCGGCCTTCTTAGGAGCGGCAGCCTTCTTTTCAGCAACTGGGGCAGGGGCTGGAGCAGCTGGAGCAGCTGGAGCAGGGGCTGGAGCGGCAGCGGGGGCAGCAGTGGTTGCTGGGGCTGGGGCCGAAACTGGGGCTTCCTTCGTCTTCAGAGGTTTGGCAGGGGCCTTTTTGGATTTGGCCGAGCCGTTAGCGAGCGAAGAAGAGGCGGAGTTGGCCACCTCGAGCACACTATTGCTCAATGCCTGTAAAGCAGCACTTGCGGCCTCGGAGGCATCGAGACCAGAATGATTAGCAAAGTTAAGGGCGGCAGTGGCAGTTTGCGTGGCGGCAGTGGAGAGCTCGCAGAGCGACGTGACAAGGGCGTTCTTGGCCTGCTGTAACGAGTCTTCCGCACCGGGTGCGGTGGAGGATTTTGGGGCGGGGCCAGGCATGGTTTGGTGTGGCTATGAAAAATGCAATGAGAGCAATTGAGTGATGGATTTAAAAAAACGTCTGGGATCCAATACTTTTAGATGCTTTGGAAGACAGACAAGGATTTTTTGATCTTTTCGTAAACAGTCAGTGATGTGTTGGTGCCGAAATTAGAGACTCGTATTTGGCGTCCGGTAAACACAGGCTTGACAAATGGCTCAAGGGAAGGGCAGGAAAAAATCAACAACTGGGTCGAGAATTGCGGGAGGGCTTTGAAAACTCCGAAGTAGTTACAAGGCAGATTCAAGCAAAAACAACAATGGATAGTTTTTGGTATTCAGAAAATTTGTCAATGGTTCGGCAAATTTAATTTAATTTTTTGATGCTTGTCTTTTTTTTCAGCTGGGGGAAGAGAAAAAGCGTAGGAAGAAGGAAAAAGCACGGTGTGATAAACAAACAAATGGGGGTGAGGGCGAGCGGGGCGGACGGGGCGGACGGGCGAGCGAGCGAAGGAACGACGGAGCGAAGGGGCAGGGATGTGATTTTTTTCTGGGAATTTGGGTGGATTTGTCGGGCGGCCGCGCCCAGGCGAGGCGCGACGAGGGCCAGCGAAGCCAACGATGCCAACGGAGGGAAAGTGGGCGAGGATGCACCCAAAAGGTGCCGCAAGGTGCCAAAAGGCGCACCGCGGACGAATTTGGCGGACCTCGCGGACCTCGCGGACCGTGTGCCTGCGCAAGCCAGCGAAGGAGCGGTCACACTGCCGGGCAGCGAATAGTAGTAGAGTCCGCGTGCACACCAAGAGAGCCAGCCTAGCCTAGGAAAGTTGCCAGAATTGGGGGTTGCCAAAATTTGGGGGTTGTCATTATGGGCGGCTAACATCTTGGGCGGTAAGTATTCTTCGGTTTTTGTAAATGTTCTTCGGTTTTTGTAAAAAAAACATTCTTTGAAAAAATAGGCCCCGTGGGTCTGCTCTTGAATAGGTTTTATAAAAAAAACATGACTATTTTCTGGCCACCTAAGGTGAGGTTGCAAAAGTGACAGATTGCTTGTCTCACATAGTACACGATTCCTATGACACTGGTTCATCTAGAAGACTATTCATTTGATCAACCGAAAAGTGGGGAAAAATAAAACAGTGTAAATGACATACCCTTGAGAATTATTATTCACTAGATATTTTGCTGAAAATATGGTGGAATTGGATACTTTGTGTGAAATTTGACCATAATGGCGGGTAATACCAAAAAGAATCAGAGAAAAAAGCGGTAGAGATTGGGGCCGCAAGCGTTAAATTGTAGTTTGATTTTCGCGCTTTTTTGGTTTGGATTAATTGGGTGAGGGGAGAGCAGCAGAACCAGTGTTGATTGGCGTGGATATAATATTGACTACGTTTTTTTACTAAAAAATATATCTTCGAAAATTTTGCTGATATCCATATTTAGTTGCACTAGTATCGAACTAAAAAAATATATATTCTCGATTCTTTTTTTCGAAAGCTAGGGGTGGAGCTAGTCCGCCTCTCGAGAGCCCCTCGCCATACAACTATACTTTTGGATATCGTCCCAGACTCTGACACCATCATTTGCAGAGCTCACGCTTCCGGCTTTAGTCAGGTATCTAAATCGTCTTTTTCTTGAATCGATGGGCATTATTACAAGCGAGATATGATTAAGTCAAAGGTGCAACACTCAAGAAACTCACCCTTTCTAATAAAGGTCTCTTCTGGGCCTCTTTGAACAAAAACACAAAAAACAATCAAAAAAAACAAAAAACAATCAAAATATAAAAAAACAAAATACTTCAAATAACTAACACAAAACAATCTCCTCTTCATCCTCGCTAGAGATCAAAACACACTCAATTTCGCTCACTTCTCCAGAGTCTTAGACTTGAATGGTATCAGCAGCCGTTACGCCATCTTGATCATTCTCTCCATCCACTGGCACACCATGTAAAGAATCAGCGATAATCCTTATTTCGTCTCTGAGTAAGCCTGTCGCCTTTTTTTAAAAAAAGAAACAAGCCTACACAATCAAAATTCTGATCAGACTGGGCCCGAGTCTGTTTCGCCGTGACTATGTTCTTCACCCGAGAAAATTAGATTCATAAGGCGCGGAAATTGCCATCATAGATAAGAAATCTTTCGCCATCCGACAAATGGTAGGATATGAGCTTTCCGGGGTCTCATATGTAAAAGCCAAGGTCAGAGAGAGCGTGGGTACCGAAATTGAGCTATGTATTGCGGAATTTCGTTCTCTTTGTCGTCGCCTAGTTTTTTACATATATCGAATCGATACATTAGGATATATTTTTTAGTCAAGTTTGACCCGAGGCAGAATCGACATCTAGTAAACCGTAAATATATTTAAATATAGCTCAAAATATTTGTCGCTAAATGTCGCACTTTACTAATTTTGATCAACACTGAGCAGAACAAGATCAAGACAACCAGAGCAGTACAGTATTATCATCTTATTTGCATACTATAAAGAACAAACTAAAGTAACATCATCTTATATTTACACTGATATATTTTCATACAACGATGCAATTATAGGATTCGCATGTTTTTAGTCAAAATGCCTGTAAACACTCCACTAAGAGTAGTTGAACCACGTTGTGCGGTACCAGACAAAACAGGAGATTTTAATAAAAATTACTATATGAGTCAAGATTAATATTTATGTGGCCTTACATCCATGTGGTTTCCTTTAATTAAAAAAACAATTGGTTTAGTGACTGTTTTCAACATTGTAGTAAATCATTTAGTGAATACATAATTAATTGTGTTTGTATTTTTGTGGTGTGAATTTCCAGATACTTCGCCCATTTTTCCGATTTATAAAGTGGTAGGAAATATAATGCGTACACAAAAGTATATGATCAAGTAATTTTTAATTTTCCAAATTTCCAAATTTCCA
>JAJMIV010000448.1:0-11756 GCA_030563445.1 Metschnikowia gruessii
GCTAATACAAAGATCCACACTGAAGCAGATTCTACAATATCATCGAAACATTCCACATTGATCCTATTATGACGTCAGTGCGCACGCTACGTCATACTGTAGAGTGTAGACCCTAGAAACGAGACAAGTCTGATATTAACAGGTCCAATAATGCCCACGACTAGAAAAGACGAGAAGGAAAAACCGTCTTATATTATACACCCCCTGTAGAAATATACCTATACTTTCATTGCAGTGTAGCGTATAGCATTTACTGGCACGTGACCGGGTCTCAATGGTCAAGGGCCAGGGTCACGGGCCAGGGCCGTGATTCCATCGACCGGCCAATACAGGACAACACGATACTGATTTCTATACAGAGCACATAACCCATTAAAGGAGCTAAGGCATTCATATACGACGAAAAAACAACCACATCAAAAAGTCAAACTATGTCCTTTTTTAAAATCCTGGACATTCCTGGACATTCCTGGACATTTCCCGGGCCTGTCATTCCTAGCCACTTTAGATGGACTGCGGAAATCCGCTCTAAAACGGCTCCATGGTAGAACAAAAATAGCATGCGCGTGAAGAACATGACGCGACCTGCGAGTACAACGATCGGAAACAGAAAAAAAACAGTACAGAAAAAAACAATAATTAGTAATAACAACACCAATAACAACACCAATAACAACAGTAAAAAGAGTAACAGTAATGCAAAAAAAACAAAATTTACTCCTTAAAATAACTCCCAGAGTACATCGCACACAACGACCATTCTACAATTCTACATTTCTACATTTTCGAAACAATATTTGATCCATTATACATAAGCAGAATGGAACGGTCAAGGTGCGGCTCCATGGCACTAACTATGGCTCTGGCCCTGGAATGCGGCGCGACTGGGCTTGAAGATCCTTTTTGATGAGCAACGCGGTGCCGGTCAATTCTGAAACAATCCAAAGCCAAGCGAATGCGTTTAAGTGGAAGAATCTTACATCCCCTGTTTCTGAAAACATGGGATAAATTAACAAAAAAAGAAGTAACAAAAAAAAGTAGCCGAAAGTTAATAAAAAGAAGTAAAAACAAAAAAAAACATAAAAAAATACTAATAACTAACTCACTTCACACAAACCCGTAGGGATCTTCCTCCTCGCAGTTCACGTGTTGGCGAAAATCATTCCTGGTGGACGTGGTCGGGCCTCATTCTAGGGCCCCGCAGCCTTCCATGCTTATCTACAATACCCAAATCAGCACCAGAAAAAAAGCCAAAGAAAAAAACCAAACGCAGAAAAGCACAACAGCACAGGAAAACAACCATCCCAAAAACGACCCCTTCGTATTTGTGATCTTGTTTTCATCCACCTGGGCACACACACGTCTTATTCATCCGTGTTGGTACAACCCAAACACAAGCTCAACCCAAACACAAACTCAACCTCCCACAAACTCCCACAAACTCCGATAAATATTAGACCGGAGCTGAGCCCCCTCTTCCCCTTTCCGGCCAAAAAAGCGTGCTTCAAATCAGTCGCAGAGATATTCCACCTTCAACCAAACATCACCAAATCATCACCAAATCATCACATCACCAAAATACCACATCGCAAAATCTCCAGAGACCCAATATGGACTCCGATAAATTGGCGAGCACCAACCAAGTTCTCCATGATCTCGAACGGAAACTCTCGCTCGTGCTGACGTCTTCACTGACACAAACAGCCCAGTCCCATGGCCTGGTGGTGCAGGACCCCACCTACTCTGGGCTTGCCCGTAAAAACATCCAGCTGTCTGTTCTTCAGTATATCAAGGATAACAAGTCCGAGTTCGATGCGGACCGCGTGTTTTCCGACCGCCAGCACAAGTTTGCCACCACTTTCACCCGTGAATACTCGCCGTCCCATTCCACCTCGGTGCTTCCAGAAAAACCCAAAAACACCAAGGAGTTGGAGAAGACTGCGTTCCTCGATGACCTTCGACATCCCACTAACACCATCTCCACAGACTCTCCAGCAGACTCGCCTCACCAGGTGGCGGGGTTTGTGCCAACTTCCAATGATTTACACGAATTTTCCAGCTCGTACGCGTCCGATGACTACGCAGACTACTTCGACGACGAATTTGGTTCTGACGACGAAATCGACCTCCAAAACGAAGCCGTAGACGGCACATCCACCCCTCCCATGTTTGGCCACGACTCTGATGATAGTGACGACGACATGCTCCTACCTCCGCTGCCTCCACGGCTGCCTCCACGAGAAATGGACCCCAACAAATTGTATGGACTCTTTGACTTCCTGGGGCCCGACCCACTGCATTGTACGCTCCAACGCGACGAGCCCGTATACTTGCTCAACGACCTGGATAATTACTGGTGGCTTATCCGGAAGTTGAGCAAGGACGAACGCCAGCTTTTATGGTACGACCGAGGCGAACGCGATACGGTGGAATCCGACCACGAGGACGGCAAAATCGGCTTTGTGCCTGCCGAATGCTTAGAGACGTACGGCGAGAGGTTGGCCCGTCTCAACTGCTTCAAGAACGAAGAGCTCGAGCGCTTTTCCCCCGAAACTCTACCGACTCTGGATACCGTCAGCCGTGTCTCGCTCCATGAGAGCTTAAACCTGTATTCCACCGACCGGAAACGCGATTCCGAGCAGCCGAGCAGAAGCTCCATGGGTACACTCACACTCGGTAGATCCAGCTCCATACTCCGAAAGGCTGGAGAATATGGCCAGAGTAACAAGCTGGTGACGTTCGAGAACTTGGGAGACATCCACCTAGACGAAGACGACTGTTACCCTGATGACGTCATCGACTTTTCCGATAACTACTACTCTGTAAGCCACGAAGATGTGGCCGGCGACAAGTTCGACGACGGCGATAGTGAAAAGCACTCCGAGGTCTTGAGCGATACGTATCTGGCCGAGGCCCCCTTGCAGATCCGGAAACCCCGCACAAACAACTCACTAGAACCGTCGGGTTTCAAGGACTTTGCGCAGCCGAAGTTTGTTTTCTCGGGAGATAACGCCTCCATTGGATCGTTCTCCCCGGACACGCCTTCAACCGAGCAGTTCCCTAAAATGGGCCTGCAAGACAAGGACGAGAACGAAAGCAAGTTGCGCCGGTCCTTGATTCTCGATCGCCTCAATATCGTGACCCTGGACATTCAGGCCCAAACAGGGAAGCCTAATGATACATCGGATGAACCCACCTTTGGTGGCTCGCTCGGGCTGCATCGGGCCTCGGACGAAGATAGCGACGGCAGTCAATACGAGCCGTTTTTCGCGGACCAGTTCAAGCGAAGAGCAACCGGAGTGGCAAATCTCTCCAACAACCACATATACGACGAAAACGAAGCTCTGGACGACCAGTATTCACGGAAATCGCTTCTGGTCGAAGAAGTGAATACGCCGCTCACAAGCGTCAACTCGTTGAACTGCGTGCCTGCATCACCCAAGCCGCCGGCTGTAGCGGTGGAAAAACGCAAACAGCGGCCATTCCATGATCTGTTCATGCCCATTCTCGGTCAGTTAGATGAGCTCACCGAGAGGCTTGCGGAACTAGAACACATTTTGTAGACATACACACTGGCTGGGGTATCAAGTCATGGATCATTGGCGGTATTCCACCGAAACTGAGCGCGTGCGCTCCTTAATAATTGCATAGTATCAAGGGAATCACATTCGGGGTTTATATGTAGATGTAGAAGGAAGGAGATATTGCTTGGGGTGGTTAAACCTCCGTCTGTTGCAATAACTCTGGTTTCTTGTTTAAACATTCTGGGAGTTTGGCCCGTGGATGTTATAAAGTAACTTAATAGGGAAACCGGTGTTAGAGTGTTCAAGAATATACGTGAAGTAATTCGCGAGAAGAAATCACATATAAGTTCGTTTTTCTTACTTTATGACTAATATTTTGAATGTATTTCGGTTTCTAATTTTAGTCCATTTTATCTTAAGTATTTTATACTTTCCTCGTTTCAGTGAATCTAACAAGAATTGAAAAGAATTATGGAATGTTCCACGCAGTCTAGCTGAGCGGCCATGGTCTTTTCGCAGTCAGTGGGTTGGAGAGTGTTCTCTGTGGTATCTCCTGGTTAAACCATTTCGGGAGAAAAATTGATCTTTTCTAAGATTAGAAGAGTTATGACTATTTATTTTAAAATACTTTGTTTTATTTTGAAATTGAGTGATTTTTTTCAATTTTTTGTGTAGTTTATAATGTTTGGTATTGTGATTGTTAAAGAATTCTCACGTTCATTTTGTAAAGTAGTAGTCGGGTTCTTGAATAAATTAAAATTTTGGCAATGAATAGAAAGTCAGAATATATATACACTTACAGGAGTATTACACGTGAACTGAGAAAAATCACCTTTCTTAGAAATGTATATTTCTTTAGGGCAAACTGTCTTTTGAGTTTTGGTGATAATCTGGTACCAGGCATCCGGGGAGCGCAGGTTGCAAAAAACTACGATGTTTACCGGTTACCAGAAAACTAGTAAGTAGTAAAAGTTTCAACTTTTTGGGTTAGATTTTATTAGTGTTGCTATTACTAGAACCAGTCTCGTCACATGTACTAAGAGTATGCTCTTTTAGGATTCACGTGGTCTTATTAGACGCGGGGTGCTTTTCTGTCCGATGCTACACCCTCAGATATAATCTTCATACACGAAAATTAATTGTAAATAAGTTTTAGCTAAATTTCAGAGGTTGACTAATATTCACTGTATCTCTCTTATGAAGAAATGTAAAATTTTCCGCCAACCCAAGGATTCTCTTTTGGTCGAGTCATTGTAACCTGAAAACACATCGGGATCTTTATCATGTCGTGGTGCAAAATTCTTATTCTATTTCCAAAAAGGGAGTGGATGTAATTGAAGATTGCATTTGTGAACCCTACTAATTTCTTTGGGTCCTTTATACGTATTATGAAGGGCTGCTCTTACTGTAAGTTTGTGTATTGATCTGCAATTCACTCGTAGGTAGCACAAGCTCATCATCTTGTTTGACGTGTTAAAAATGGCTATCGTGTCAAACACTATCATTTATTAGTCCCGACAGTATTGTAGCTGAAGTTTTGTTCCAGAGGGTCCAACAAAGAAACCGAGCCTTTAACATGGAAGAGGGCATTTATGGCTGCAAATACTTAAAGTGTCATCCTGAATACATTTGTGCGAAACTGGATGAATTACCGAATTTTGGAAGATTTGAGATGGAAAGACCTTACATCATAATTGTAGTAATTCTCTTGTGTAGAACTAAATGTAAAATTAGTGTTAAGCTTGGTTTTCCCATCCTTAATATATTTTAGAACCTGCAAGATCATCCAGACACTCCATCATTGGTGTGATAATTACACGCGATACTGAGAGCAGTTACTCAATTTCTTCGGCTGTAAAAGATCAGTCGAGGCAAGAATATTTAGGAAATTCCAGTAGACAATCAACATAATCTACACAGAATACCGAAAAGAGATTTATAAAAGAATTGCTCTAAATACGCCGTACACAGGTAACCGCCGTTGAGACAATCCACAAAAGCGGAACAAATGTTATATCATCGACCAGCGTTTGTTAGTGCTGAGAGAATTGTGATGTATGGATGCAATCGGCTTATCAGATGTAACTTTGATCAATAAGTACAGTGAATGTACTTCCTTTATGTTGAGCTTCGTTCGAAAGGGGTTGTTCCTTTGGGGTCACAATTGTCATCAAAACATGTACCTTTTAGTATGGGGCGATTACGGTGTTACATAAAGTGCGTAACATAAACGTAATAACGGCGTAACTTAAAATCAATTTTAAGTTACCAAACGTAATAAGGTTGTTTTACACTGTAAGAGTTTCTTGGGCTGTAAGAAGAGCCTTGTTGACCAGTCAAGTAAGCAACTGACCAAGTAACACCAAAGACTCCAAACATTTCTCGTGATCAATTTATCGAGTGAAATTATCTAATAATTATAAGTAAGTATTACTTGATAAATTTTCACCAACCTAATTTTTGTTTTAAAGAAACAAATCGTATGGTGTTGAAAATGTTTGTGAGTAACTGTTAACTAGTCGATTGCACTAGGGGTTTACAATGAGTCATTAAAGCTAAATAAGTCACACTGACCCGGCCTAACAATCTGCACCGAAACTGTTACTATACTAATCCTAGTTACCGTTAACAATACTGATAAAATTTCTAGTACAATAACAAATCTAGATTACACCAGTAATTCATGTACACTGATTAGTACACTTTTCGCAACACTGGACCCCACTATTTCCTATACATAGTAAAAATGATTCCACGAAAGTAGTATCCCCTTCACTAATTCAGTTATCCTTCTCAGACCAGAATGTTTCCTAGAATTAAAAAACCTCACTCATTCAACCAGAATATTTTTTGTTTCACAATCCGATACTCATTTGACGAAATCACAATATTAATGAAACCTGAAAACTCACTACTCTGCGAAGAGCATCACTGCGAGCATATTCCGATCTTCGCATCAAATCATGCATCAAGCCTCAGGCCATAGAAAAAACCACCAAAAAAAAACCGTTAAATCTCCAGATCACCACAACCACCCCCAAAAACACCCCCAAAAAAATCAAAAAAACACCCGCAATGTGGCAGGCCGATCCCAATGAGCTCAACGAGCTTCGCCGGATCTTCAAAGCGTCTCTTTCGCCAAACCACACCGAAAGGACCGCAGCCCTAGAATTCCTCTCGCACGCTAAAACACAGCCGCAGTTCGAGAATTTTCTCTGCCAACTCTTGATCCACGACACAGAGGCCACGGCAGATGTGCGTGCCGCTGCAGGAATCTACTTGAAAAACTCCGTGCTCAAGGAAAACCCCACGCCGCGGGATTTCCTCAAGGAGAACATCTTGGTGGGGTTGATGCTGCCTGAACCCATGGTTCGCAACATTACCGGAAATGTGATTACATCGTTATTTTCGTCGCAGGGCGTGACCGGATGGCCCAACTTGCTTGCCCAGCTCTTGCTGGTGCCGGATTTGCCCGACGCCCCTGTCCAGTCGAAGGAGGCAGCGGTGTCTGCGTTGGCCAAGATTTGTGAAGATAGTGCCGTAGTTTTAGATAGAGAATATGCTGGCGAACGGCCGTTAGACCATGTTACGGCGCGTCTTTTGGACATTGCGGCGTCTCCCAACGCCACGTCCACCATGAGGGCGGCTGCCGTGCACAGTCTCAACCAGTTGTTGCCGTTGAAGTCGCAGCTGGTGCTTGTTTTCTTGGATGCGTACTTGCAAATGTTGTTTGGCATAGCCGCCGACGCCAGTGCCGCCGTGCGCAAAAACGTGTGTCTGGCGTTCCTCGCCATCTTGGAAACCAGGCCCGACAAGCTCATGCCGCACATGGACGGCGTGGTGTCCTACTGCGTGCACCTGATGCGTGACGCCGACGAGACCGTGGCCATGGAGGCGTGTGAGTTCTTATTGGCGTTATCCGAGCGCCCTGACGACGCGTACAAACCCGTTTTCCGTGCCCAGCTCAAGGCCATACTCCCGGTGCTTTTGGAGAAGATGGTTTACTCGGACGAACTGATCGTGTTGATCGAGATCTTGGACGAAAGAGACAACGCCCGTGAGCAGGACAGGGAAGAGGACGTGCGCCCCAACATGGTCAAGGGCCAGGGCGTGCACTCAGTGGGCAAAAAAGATGCCCCTAAAAGAAACACCAACGACTTCAACCCCGATGCTTCGGACTCTGAAGGCGAGGGTGATCTTTCCGATTCTGATTCCGACGACGAGGACGAAAGCGGCCTTGATCTGTGGAACATGAGACGGTGCGCTGCCGCCACACTTGATGCGGTTTCGCTCAACCACCCCCACGATGTTATCGACGTCACGCTTCCTATCTTGCAGGAGAGAATAGTGTCAGTGGAATGGCCCGTGCGTGAGGCCGCCATCTTGGCGTTTGGCGCCATCTCCAAGAGCTGCACTGAACTCGCAGGAGACAAGTTGCCCACTCTTGTGCCTTTCTTGGTGGATAGAATGAAGGACCCTGAGACCAGAGTGCGTCAAATCTCGTGCTGGACGCTATCTCGATACGCCTCGTGGGTGTGTGGAGAGGCACACGAGGGAGGCCAATATGCTTCATATTTCCAGCCCACTTTTGAAGCCGTAGTGCTGTTGACACTCGACTCCAAGAAGCTCGTGCAACAAGCGGCCTGTTCTGCTCTCTCGCAGTTTGTTGAAGAAGCAGAGGTGTCGTTGATCCAGTACTACGTGGCCCCGCTCTTGGAGCATTTCGCCAAGTGCTTTTCGAGTTACCAGCGTAAAAACTTGCTTATTCTCTACGACTGCGTGTCCACGTTCTTGGAGCGGATCGGCTCGGATATCTTTGGCCTGAAGCCGGAATTCGCCACCATCTTATTGACTCCTTTGTTCAATAACTGGGAACGGTTGGAAGACCAAGATACTGATTTGTGGCCGTTGTTGGAATGTATTTCCGTGGTTGCCGCAACCATGGGCGAGGCGTTTGCTCCATACGCATTGCCAGTGTATGAAAGAGCCATGCAGATTTTGGTTGTTGCCATTAGGGATAACAAGGCCATGAACACCGATCCGCTTATCGATGCTCCCGAGAAGGAGTTTATTGTGACCTCGATTGATTTGATCGACGGCTTGGCCCAAGGTTTGAAGGGCCACTTTGTTGACTTGGTCAAGAAGCAAGGTTCCGATCTTGTGGCCCCTCTTTTGGACTGTCTCGAAGACCCCGAGGAAGATATCAGACAGCTGGCGTACGCTTTGTTGGGAGACTTGGCCATTTTCGCCTGCGACGCGGTGGTGCAACCCAGCATCGAGAAACTTGTTCTTTGCATCGGCAACGAAATCAACCTCTACTCCTACGACACCTACCCCGTCACGAACAATGCCATTTGGGCGTTTGGCGAGATCGCCATTAGAGCACACCCTGCGTCTCTCCAACAATATATTCCTAATATCGCCAACTTGTTGATTCCCCTCATTAACTCCACAAATACACAGCAGACCGTGTTGGAAAACGCTGCAATCTGCTTGGGGCGTATGGGTATTTCAGGTGTTTCCGATGTGCTCGCACAAAGGTTGCCTGAGTACATTTACTCTTGGTGTTCTCAGATGATGTACGTGTTGGAGAACGAGGAGAAGGAGACTGCGTTTGTAGGAATGATCGAAATACTCAAAACCAACCCTGATGCAGGTGTGGGTGGGTTAGGTAACCAACAAGGCCGCAAGAATTTGGCGGTGTTTATCAGCTGCATTGGTAATTACTTTGAGCCTCTGGAGAAACTCAAGGAGTTGTTCTTCCAGACGTTGATGAGCTACAAGGGCGTATTGGGTTCTGCATGGGAGAGCCAAATATTGTCACTTGTTGATAATGACACCAGAGGGTTTCTCCAAAGCACTTATGGCGTCTAAGACAAAGAGGGTGTGGTAGGTTTTCCACAAACTGTGTGTGAAGTCTGCTTGGAATAGAAGGTGGAAGATCATTGGGGTTGTGTGATGTCACAGAGAAATGATCAGATACCCCCAGAAGTATTTATGTGAACGGTCTGGAAAAGAGAAATAGGTCTGTTACCGGAAATGCACTGGCTACGGGCGATACGCCAATGGCGATTGCTTTATTGGTGGATGCGGCAAGCTTTGCCACGAGAATGGGCGAACCTTTCAAGATTCGATTCTGAAAACGACACTGAAGTGTCAAAGTATATAGTTATAGATAAATCGATGTTTCGAAGACAGGTTTGAGTCAGGGAAAAAGGTATTCCGTCATTGACTGGGATTGGGCTAGCCACGTTGAACACTATCAGGTATGAAGAGACGAAGCCAAAACTTTAGAATATGGAAAGATAAAGGGTTGTCTGATCTGGGGAAGTTTCCCCTATTTTCCCAAATGAATATATGAATAACCAAAAAGGTGTAAGCACAATGTAAATATCATTGGAACCACCAAACACTCATACTCCTTTTATCTCTTATATTTCATAGAGTAATCATAAGTGTAACATCTACATTCACATCAGTAGAATATCTGTCGATGCTATCTTAACACCCGTGGGATCCAACAAGCCTATTAAACATAAAGAGCTTTCCATTTCTTACAGTTTAGTTGTGGCCTAGGTCAATGAAGTTTTTAGCCACCCATTTCCTAATCCATGAAATAACTTAGACCTACTCTCATTCACCTCTATTACCCTTATTCATTGATTAAATATACACTTCATCACTTTTCCGGCATTTCCCCGTAAAGCACATTGTCTCCACCTTCGCCATAGAGCACTTCATTCACTAACCCAATAGGTAGATCCCACACTCCACTGGGAGCTTTCCAGAGCCATTCTACCGGGTCTTCTGGAGACACTGAATGTTCATCGGTGAAAATACGCAAGTCATCGAGTTTCAACGTTTGAACCTCGGTATTATAGAGCGTCACCAGGACATACAGATAAAGCATCAACATGAGAAAATACATTGGGATCGCCTGCGCCCAATACTTGTCAGGATAATACGACACCCCAAGGGAAAGTAGCACTGAGTGTGGGGCCAAAATCCACATGGAAAACATCACAAGAGCCACGGCCGAAAGAACATACATGAAAAAACCCTTGTACTCTGCATACAGAGTGACGTTGGTAGAAACGGTCACATCGGATTCCCGAGCGAGTCTATCCTCTGTCGAGAAGCCCATGGCTTTGTTATTGTGGGTGTAAGAGAAGATGAGGTGAACTGTTGATGTTTACGGGTGGAGTCACGTGAGAAGTATCACGAGCACATGTGAAGGTATGGCACTGAATTAGGGTGTACCGATTTTGGTGTACTAGTTGATATTTTCGATTTTTAAAAGTTTATTATGATATGAACAGCGGGTTGACTTGAATATTAGTATTTTTTTGGTTAAAATGTTTTTGGAATATGAAAATACCTGGTGTTATTAAAGAAACAAGATCTGGGTCTGTTGGTGTCGGTCTGAGTCTGCTTGAGTCGCGGTCTCCCAGGCCACCAATACTCTTATGTTATGGAAGCATTAACAATTGTTGATAATACATAATTTCCTCCATTTTAAGAAGGCCCATGGTAATGAATTGTATGATCTGATAAATGGTTTTTATTATTTAAAGTATATCCACGGAGAACGTTGATATTATCACCTGCATGGTGCTCTACAGACTGGTAGGAATATTGTTGGTTTTGTTGGTTGTTCAAATTCAGCGTTGCCAAAGTTTCCAAAAGATTATTAAAGTTCATCAAAAATGGTTAGAAGGGATTTTTCGGTGAAATAATTTTCGACTGTGAATTTGGCGCTAGTACAATGACTAAAGTGTACCTTTCAAGTACCCCACTTGGTAGGAAAAGTACCCCGGTGGACGCGACATATTGTCATGCAGAAAGCGAGCAAATCCTTAGTGATGGAGTAAATTATACCATGATTGGCCTAAACGTGGATATCAGAATGGGTTTGAAGAGATCTTAAACCCTTGGCTTTAGAAAGTATTTTAAAGTATTGATTAAAAGTAGCAGAAAAAAATCGTATACTCAAGATAACATGGTATCTGCAATGTTCAAGATAAGCACAATTATTAGTATACGGACTTTCTTTAGGGTTTGGTTAACATTTCAGGGTAATACGTCAACAGTATGATTATGTTTCCAGAAATAATATTACATTCTCTAGAAAGAAAGTTTCGTGGTCGATACTCATCTATTGATTTTCAAACTAGGACTATTGTTGGTGTCCTGGATGCAATGTATTTCATCTACCGGGTAATTTAGTCTAAT
>JAJMIV010000449.1:0-11742 GCA_030563445.1 Metschnikowia gruessii
AGAGCAAAATGTCTTCTTGGCCATTTTGGGATTTGCCCAATGAAGGCCAGTTATGGTTATTCTTGGCACAAGGATCTCTTATTAGTATCCTTGGCGAATTCTCATGATCACGTACCCGTGACGAGGACTAAGAGTAATACAGTCAATTTTCTAATGTTTATGGTTTGAATATCATCCCCTCTCTTTTTTTTTTTTGCATCAACCATAAAATTAGTTTTTCCACTCGCTTGGTTTGTAAAGCAACTGGAAAGTATATTGCCATACATGTGCGGGGTGCGATCCATGTCAGTTAACTGAATGATGAGTCTACACGTCCATCAATCAGACCTAAAGTTGCTTGCCTCAACCCCAAATTTATTCCCAAATTTATTCCCAAGTTTATTCCCAAATTTATTCCCCTTCAAGTCAAAAAATACACAATCACATGGACTACATCCTATTTTAACACTACTAGTAATTTCCGTCAGTCTACTGCTCGCAGTCTTAGGGCTTAGGCCAGGCCCTGGCCCAGCACTCAGTAAAAAGCCGGCACATGCACTCCAGACTCGACTCAGTGCACCGAACTATTGCTGATAAGAAAAGAAGCAAAAGCATAATAGCAAAAGCATAATAGCAAAAAACTCCAAAGAGGCCAAAAATTCACTCATCATGGGCACAGCTACCATCCGGTCCGGGTCCATCAACCTTCTTAACACCATCATCGGTGCAGGTATTCTTGCCATGCCCTATGGCCTAAAAAGTAACGGGTTGCTTTTTGGAGCAGGCCTCATTGTATGGAGTTCGCTCACTTCTGCGTTTGGTCTCTATCTTCAGAACAAAGTTGCTAAGTATACACAGCAACAGGGCGCAGTGTCGTATTTCAGTCTTTGCCAGTTGACGTACCCGCAACTCCTGGTAATTTTTGACGGAGCCATTGCCATTAAATGTTTTGGGGTGGGAGTATCGTATTTGGTTGTGATTGGAGACTTGATGCCCAAAATCATCGAAAGTACAGGTGTGGCTGAGGACTCTGTTTTGTTGGAAAGAAACCTCTGGATCACGGTTTTCATGGTGGGCATTGTTGCTCCGCTCAGTTATTTGAAAAAGTTGGACTCGTTGAAGTATACCAGTGTGGTTGCCTTAGTATCTGTAGTGTACCTTATATGCCTTGTGGTGGAGCATTATTTGCTTGACGAAATGCCCGAACGGTCCATCTCGTGGGTGGGGCCTGTTTCCTGGAAACTGACCTTGACGTCCTTCTCCATTTTTGTGTTCGCCTACACCTGTCACCAAAACATGTTTGCTATCATCAACGAACTCAAACCCAACGAAAAAGATGGCTCCCAAACAAGACAATCCAACCTCATTATCCGCAATGCCATCTCCATTGCTTGTGCATCGTACTTGGTGGTTGGAATTTTGGGTTACTTGACTTTTGGCAACAGTGTCAACGCAAACATCATCAGTATGTACCCACGTGACTCGGTGCCGTCGCTCATTGGCCGTTTATCTATAGTGATCATGGTCTCTTTATCGTTCCCGCTCCAGTGCCACCCGTGTCGGGGTTCGGTCAACCACGTGATCTACTTCATCCGCAACGGTGTTTCTTCAGGCTGGAAACGTAGAAAAGCTGATGCCACTTCTTTGCAAGAATATGCTCCAATTCCAGATGGCCAGGAGTCTGATTCTGTTGACCAGTCTTTTGACAACTCTCTCATCAGCTCCACGCCCATGGAGGGTGCCGAGGACACCGATGGTCACGCACCCATCATTGTTCCTTTGAGCTCGTCCAAATTCTACATCATCACATCTGTCATCGTGGTGGCCTCGTATCTTGTGGCTATCACCGTCAAATCTTTGGCCCACGTGCTTGCGTTTGTGGGTTCTACGGGATCTACGTCGATTTCGTTCATTTTACCCGGACTCTTCAGTTTCTTGTTGATAAAACCGCTTGAAGGACGTACAGAGTTGTCCACGCTTGAAAAGTTCTGTAAGTTTGGTGGTTTGGTGCTCTCCATCTGGGGTATTGTTGTGATGGTGGTGTGTTTGAGTGCCAGTATTTTCCTTGGGGCCACCCACTGAGTGGGTATTGTTTGGATATACCAGAGATAGACAAAATTGCGGTGTGTAAATATAGATAATCCTTGAGGGGGTAAATGACTGTACCATTTCTTCTTGGTGATACAATCCTGCGGCTCCATTAAACTGTATAAATTCATTATGGTGTATATACGAACATGAGCTCATTAGAAACAGTGTATAATTCATCAAAACATAGGGACATAAGCTCATCAAATAAAACAAACGCGTGGCTGGGCCACCGATATTAATTAGTCATGGGCCACCCAACTCTCAAAAGAAACAGGCCTTGGTCCATGGGGACGCCTTACAAGATCAAATCCTTCTTCTCCCATCCGACCTTATTAATGCCCTTTAACCCGTTCTCCGGTTGGGGCTGGTCGACTCCTTCGATCTTCATGGCGTATGGGTTACGGTCATCCTTCTGGTCCAAGTTCGCCAACGTATGGTTGACTTCTCTGTGCTTGGACTCGTCTGCCCTCACTCTTTGCACCAAGTCCAAAAAGGTCGATTTTTCGTTGAGTTCGGGCCAGTAGTCTTGGGCAATCTGAGGAACAGAAACACCATCAAACTTGGGTAAGCGGCGGGCACTCAAATCTTCAATGAGATGACTGTATGTGCTGACCGCTTCTTCTTCCAAGTACCCCACGAATCTGTGACAAAACCGAGGAGAGAACAAGTAGAGGAAGAAAAACATGTTGCAAAAGACACCCTGGCCCATGTAAACGAAGAATCTCATGAACGTCGAGGGCTGGCCGATTTTGATGAATGTCAACAAGTGCATTCTCTCGTTGTAGGCCTCATCCAACAACGTTTCGATCCATGCTTTATCTCTTTTCAATAACCGCAATGAGTGCAAGTGGCGAAGGAACGCCGCAACCATACCGGGAACACCAGCCACCGACTCCAAGAAAATGACTCTGGTGAGCCATTTGTTCTCGGTCATTTCCCACCTGGTACCCTTGAATCTATGCTGGAGTTCGGCCTCTGTTTTGGGCTTTTTGTACCCAGTGACGGTGTTGAAGCACGTCTTACAGATATTCATGCCATAATGGGCGATTTTGTCTAGTTTACACGTAGGTGGCCTGTGCAAGTACTCAACGGCAGCGCAGTCTTCATCAGTCCACATTTCGTGGGGGAAAGCAGGGTGGGTGATAAACTTAAGGTCATTGTTCTTGGCCAAACTGTCGTTTTCCAACACCTTTGTTTCAATATCGAAGATGCTGGTTCGATTATGAATATCTTTCTCGGAGCCATTGGTTGGTCCAGGCACACCAGCACCCAATGTGGGCTGGGGGAAGTTCAAAGCCCTTGTGGATTGATATCTGTAGAAGCTAAGACCCACTCTTAAGAGTGGCGATGCTTGACGAGAACGAATCATTTCACTAGTATAAATATAAGTGAATGGATAACAAATCGAGAATGAAGTTCAATACTCGAGATGATAAAATAAAAATAAGATTTTTTTGGCTTTCTTTGAATGGTTTAAGAAAATCCGAAACAAACCATGCCAGAGCAGTCCCTGGTTATATATCTGGGATGGCTGCAAACGTGCGTAGCAGACATGCACCGCAGAGATTACCGATTAGTGAGTCAAGCTGCGTGTGGCTGTATGAGGCAGTATGAGACTAGGCGAGACGAGGCGAGGTGGCCCGAAACCCACGTCCCGGATCAGTCCGCATCACAACAGAAATTCCCAGATTGGCGATTCTGACAAATCACCGTTTTCGTGTTGAGCATATTAGGCTTTTCACGTGGTCATCACTGGGTGCCTAAAGGGGAAGAGCGTCCGGTGTTCGGTCCAAAGCCGCGCGCATTCCAAGCAAATTGCTCACGGAAGGGCCAAATACCACCATGGGCGGGCCTAACCAGGCTAGTTCTGGGGCCACTTGGGCCTACAAAAACGTGCAAAGCAGGGGCAGGAAACCCAGGAAAAATGCCATTTGTTACGATGCTCGGGTGCTGAATTTCAGCTGGGGGTTAAAAAGAAACCTTTTAGGGACGTCTGTTTTTTGCAACTTTTCCCTAAAATTCATCCGTATGAGTGTTCGCTCGGTGTTGCCTTTGGTTGGCGCGGCGCCCTGTAAGAGCATAGAAAAAACTTTAGAACCCCATCAGAAAAGGACCAGCGGCTGGGATCGGAACGGAGTTCGGGGCCAAATGAACGAATGGCACCTCAGCCGCAGGACGGATTTTAACTCCCGCGATTTTTGCCAGCGGCCTATCGGAGCGACACCGTGCTTCCAAGGGCACGTTTTTTCTTGACCATGGAAATTCTTGGCTTGTTTTTTTTTTTTTGGTTGCTCTTTCATTCACACTAAATTTTCATATTTTTGGTCATTCTTTTCGTGCAATACTACTTACTTTTTTTTCATTTGGCTTTTGGATAAAAGGTAAGTGTGGTTGTGAGCGGTTGAGGTAAGTTGAACCCACACATTTAGCCCACGCTTGCATGCTCGCAGTGTAGCCGCGCCTGGAGGAACGGGAGCAACCGGGGCGAGCAACATGTATGACCAGAAGTAGTGAGGTGAGTAACCGATTTCCTCCGAAAAAGCAACTCCGAAAAAGAATAAAATTTACGAAAATTCGGGTCCTGAAGAGTCGGAAGAAACCGGGGTGTATCTGGGATTATACTTGCTAGGAGTGTTTCGCTTATGATTTTCCCAATCCAGTAAGGCATTCTTATGGTTTATTTATTCGATTGCTTGAGAGGCAATAGAGATTGGTCTCACTTCCGTTCGTGCGCGGGCAGCCGCTACGTATTGTTATTAATTTGCAGCGCTGTTATTATGACAGGTGTGGATTCTATTTTTCGTGTTCCCCCGAATAGAATGTCAGTTGGAATTTTCCAAAAGGTTCCAAATGACCATGCTTATGTTTTTGGGTGAATATAGACTTTATATCATACGGGCGGTGTCACGAATACGGGGGTTAATTTGGCGGGTCACATCTATTGTTGCAAATTACATCTTTGTAGAGCAACATCTTGTTAAGGATGTCCCGTAAGCGAATATCTCACTCCACTAGGTCCTTTTCACTTTCGAAGAATTGACACATAAGATTTGCTTATGTTTTCTAGATTAGTAAACTATTTCGTGGGGTGACGTAGATATTTCATAATACTATATAAGCCCTGTTCATCCATGTGAATTACACAACATAGATAAGTTAGTAGAAATTTGGGAGTATTTCCGTTAAGTTTCATAGTCTGCTCAAATACATCCCAAATTAAGATCTTGGGGTTCTTGGGGATGGATATTCCATGACTAGGAAATTGTTATACTTGACCTTTTGGTTTCAAACACAGGCGGTGTGACTCCATTTGACACCACATATTCATAGAATGTAAGAAATGGATATAAGAAAGTAGATACGATTTATGTAATTAAAGGGGTTTATATTTGAAAGAGGTGTTTGGGATATCCATTAGGAATCGGAGGTTGGTGTTTAAAATCTGGCTTTAAGGCGTCTACTTATGGAAAATTTGGCTGTGAGTTTTTGAAATTTAACTTGCGTGCGCACTTTTCTTAAAAGCTCGTGGAAATTATTACACTTGAAAAATGGTAAACACATTAAAAAAAACAAGAAAGTGTGGCGAGACTATCCAAAAGAGTCCAATATCAGTAGAGACTCTTTAAAAATTCAATTGAAGTGGATTTATAAGAAATGGGGAAAGTTATGAAAGGTTTTGGTGGGTAGTGTCCGTCAAACAGCGAAGACCCTAATCGCAGGAACACCCTTATGAGACAATTATGGCAGGTGATTTCAAGAACCCAAAGTAGCATGGAAAGTATTTAGGTCATATAAATTAGAGGAATCCAGCTAACGGCAATCTCAAAACTGTATTAGTATGAACGTAGTTATATGGAGTTTTCATGTGTTGAGCCAAGATTGTGCAACATTTGCACCCATTATAACGATCCTTCTTCTAATATTCATTAATGTAACGATATAAAGATATTGTCATATTACGCAATACCCAAATACAGCCCATGATGTCTAAGTTCTATCATCTCAGAGTGTAACATCGTTGGCCTGTAAAGCTAAAATTAATCATACTCGAGGCCATTTAAAAGTAAAGCAGGGTGCCCTTGATACCTCGTTAGTGTGCACCAAAGTGCGGAAACCGAATAGGCTTGTAAGTGATGCAATCTTTGAATTTTTACGGTCTACTCTAAGAGCTTGTTAATCAATAGCAATTTAATGAATAGTAACTATGATCTAAAATGCTTTTGGTTTTTACTAGTTACGCAGTAATTCTTACTTTCGTTCATTGCTCACTGGGTTACTTCAATATCCACATATTCTATATTGACTGGCTGTGGAGTGTCAATAGTAGGGCGTATTCATAGTATAGACACAAGGTTTTCGTTTATACAGAGAGCCCCTTATAGTTCTGATTTATGATACTTGCAAGATGATTTATGTAAAGATAATTAGGGGTCAAAATAGTAGACTAGTAAATTTTTTGCTGTTTCAATCCAAATTAAACACGCATCGCACAGTAAGATGGTATCTACCAATGTATAAAAGTATATATTTAAACGACGCCATAATTAAACTGAATATGGTATCACAAGGATGGTGAGAATTTCGATTTTTGAAAGAAGAATGGCTCGTGTTGGGTATTTTTGGATCTTTCGATGCTATATAGCTAAGTTCTAATTGCACCAAATGTCGGATTGCGTTAATACTGTTTGGTAAGACAAAAGTGAACCGAATGAGGGATATTCTGAAAGAAAGTATTTTGCATTAGTTTTGGAAGTACATTTAGTAGTGAGTACGTAGCTCTGACAAGTGTAGGATGACCAGGTAGTATCTTATCAATGGCCACTTACTTGGATACAACATTGAAAATAAGACACATACCGTTAGGAGGATCCTGGGGCATGAAGTTTGATCTTTTACAAGAAAAGACTATTCTTCGTCAAAACTTATCAGTGATGTCGTTGTTTCACGTGGATACCAAATTGCCAGTCAGGCCAATAATGATTAATTAACGTGGGTAGGCTTTTGTGTCCACCAGGAATAATCAGCAATAATAACTATTGAAAATGCGAACGATATTTTCCATTTCCAGCAGAATCACCGGCCAATAGTAGATTGAAATTTTCTAGTGCTATACCACGCCCCCTCCTACTACATTCTGGCCCACCCCACATTACTGAGTGCGAGGGAGCAATTTCTGGGGCCAACCCAACAAGCTCAGAATACCAGTCACACGTTCAACACAACGAATTATTCTCGATAATTTACTCAAATTAGTCAATTGGTCGAGATTTGGGAAGTACACAAAAGTGTGAGTCCCTTAATTACCCCTCCATTACCACTTCATTGCTGAATAGAGTATTGCCACCATCTTTAAAAGAACGCACACACATTTAAAGCAAACCAGTCGTAATACTTTAGCAAGAACGAAAAAAGAACGCGAAGCCATTTGCGGTGAGGCCTCGTGTGGTGTTTACCTGCACCAATTCCACACACGAGGGATATTGCTATCTACCCACATAAACAACCATAAAGGAGCTTCTAATTTCCTATAGTTTTTACAGAAAGTGTGTTCTTTTTCCAAATAGTTTCGGGAGATAGCCGTTGAAAATAAACAAACTAGAAAAGTAGTCAGTATATCGTGGGTTCATCTTCACAGCTAAGAGTAGCCCAAGACCCGATTTGGTCACACGCAATACGTGGTGCGAACACGCAAGAGGAAAGAGTAAATGGACCAACAGGAAAACGAAGAGACCCGAGATATTTTGCAAAAATTCTGTCCATTTAGGGGTGCGGCGGCGAAATATTCACCGTTTTTTTTGCGGTCACCATGTTTCCTCCCCCATAAAATGGTGCACACCTACTTCTTAGGTGTGTATTTTTTCTCACATTCACATTCTAAACGGACCATTAAACGCCATTTCAGAAGGCTGTATCTTAAGCAATAGAAAACAACAGAAAGTAACAAAAAACAAAAGGATTTTATACACCCAAAACACTGCCAACCCCTGAAATGAGCAAAATAAACGCCCTCTGGAAACAAACAAAAGGTCGCTTGTGGAAAGTTTGCCGCGGCACAGCCTCCCAAATCGGTCACGCGTTTCAGGTCTAGACCTCAAGACGGTAAAGGTTAAAGACTAAGGGGAGCAAGGTTGACCTGCACACATTAAGCGCGACGCTGTCTTTATTTTCTTGATTTCGAAAAAAAAACACCGCTTCCCTCAAGCCAAATAGACAGAGCCATTACTTGATATATTTTCAAAAGAGTCCATCTCCATACGAGAACAGAAAACACACGCAAAAAAACATAAAGGAGGACAAAAACTCTCGTTTACAAAGTGACTACTAATATAACCCCAGGTAAATACACCCCAAATTACCCAGAAGAAATCTTTCCTTGAGTGATTAGGAGATCTACTATTCACGATCATTTCCTGATTTCCAACACCAAAGTTCTACTAAACAGAGCGGAACAAGAATATCTCTGTGGAGAACTAAAACCACTTTCAGTCGCTCATTTAAATATCAAACCAGTGGCACTAAATCAGTGACACAAACCAGTGGCCCCAGAAACATAACTTTATTTGTTTCCTCGTTCGCTACACTTATACCCCCACAAGAAAGGCCGTGGAAACTCTCGTTTGATACCAACGCAACTCAAATCAGAGAAGATCTAAACCCACTAGATCACAACAAACGCTTATTGTATTTTATTTTTGTCGTTTCTAGGGATTCTTTTCTATAGAAACCTTCCTCTCGCCACCACGTGAAAAATGGCCATCCGTCTTTCTAACTTCTTGGGCGATCCCTTTGCCATAAGTACAGTGTCATTTGGCATTAT
Organism: Metschnikowia gruessii; assembly: GCA_030563445.1. Classification (NCBI taxonomy): domain Eukaryota; kingdom Fungi; phylum Ascomycota; class Pichiomycetes; order Serinales; family Metschnikowiaceae; genus Metschnikowia; species Metschnikowia gruessii. The sequence goes on from JAJMIV010000449.1 coordinate 8,888, forward strand.
TGCTTGGGTCATTGCAATTGCAGGAGCCGGCGCAAGCCACCCTGACCAATACCTTCGGTTCACATGGTGGGGTCTCGTATACGAGATCCTCTTGATTCTTGTGATCTTTGTGCTCTACCTTAATAACAACATCGAGTTGTACAAATTCACGCTTGTGGGGCTCTTGTCCGTGGCCATAGTGTACACGACGAACTCCACCAACAATCTTGTTTATAAGCTGAATTCGCCAGCAAACCTCTGCTGCGCCGCAGGATGCATCTTGCTCCTGATTTTGAATATCATATGGGTGGTGTATTTTGGAGGCCACCCCGAGTCGCCCACCAACCAGTTCATCGACTCTTTCTCGGTGAAAAACAATACGTTCTCGCACGGGCAACTTCAAGCAGCGGGCAACAAGAGCGACGAGCACGATGAGTTTGCCATGCCTCGTTCGGCTTCTCAAGCATTCCCTGCCAGCGAGTCCCGCCACTCACAGCTCACCAACATTAACAACAACAAGTCCGCATACATGGCGTCCTCGCACTTGAACGGGTTGGAGAATTTCTCCAACTCCAACTTGAATCCTTCAAGCGCCAGAAACACCGAGTACAATACCGGCAACGGGCTTGCGACGCCCGATAACTTTGCCGTGCCCGTGACCGCATTCAGGTACAAGGCGCGTGCATTATATAGCTACGATGCGAACCCCGAGGATACCAATGAGATCTCGTTTATTAAGGACGAGGTATTGGATGTGGACGACATCGATGGCAAATGGTGGCAGGCACGTAAGTCAAACGGCCAGGTGGGAATTTGTCCGTCGAACTACGTCAAGCTTTTGGATTAGGGTTGTATAGTAAATGGATAGATATTATGGGATCTGCCACGGTGTGTGACGGGTATTCAGTAGGCAAACACAGCATGGATTGGCTTTTGGGATCACGCGTGGTCTTATCCGTCAAAGAAACTACATTGCTGATTCATTCAAATTGCACTAGTGTATTGTGAATGGCCTGTGCGATTGTAGAAAGTACCATTTAGACTGTCTGAACCGGGATAGTCTAAATCCAGTAGAAGCCTATAACGAGTGGAAGTCTACATCATAAAAGCGGGTAACAAATTGCAATACACAGCTCGATATTACCAGTTTTCGGGGTCTTTAGGTTACAATGCTTTCGATCGAGGTACTTGTTATATGTTCCTCTTTGCTTCATCAGAGGTGGGTTATGAGAATTAAGCTTTTGTCAGGGAAGCGTCATAGACCTTTTCTTTTCCCTTTTTTACTTTTCGATTTTTCTTTTTATGTTTATTCTTGTCATTTTCAATGCAAATTTTTTCTGTTCATTTCAATCCTAAATTTTTTCTGTTCATTTCAATCCTAAATTTATTCTTTTCACTTTCACTCAAAGGTTTAATCTCACTTCAATAAAAACCAAATATTTATGTTTGCTGCGGTGTATATACATGGTGAAATTCAAATGCTACAGTTCCAGTTAAACCTCCACTCAACATACATCTCCACACCTGGAGAACCACAATTTGCAAAATTTCGATATTGCCACAAACTAACCAAAATTCCATCACATGCCACACCCTTCCTATTGGGAACCCTACCAATGACATCATTGTTGGCCAGTGGCATTCCGTAGCATTGGTTGCGGCCTCCTAATTAACCATTGCTTGCTTCCAGCCAAACCCCTGGCCACGCGCACGTTTCTCCACACTTTTAAGTGCACCCGGGTGACCGCGATTCCTGCACAGAACCCAGAAAACTATCTACAATTCCTGAATCGACGTCAAAGCGCATGGCCAATGCATGAAATCGAATTCAGCAACCTTCCAAGAGGAACGCGTGGCAGGAGGCCCGGCTCGGAATCACCACTGTACGTCCCAATATTTGCACCCAACAGTTGCTGTGGCGAAAAAAAAAAAAAAAAATTAGAGGTTATATATATATATGGACTATCCCGGTAAGAATAATCGTAAATTTTCACATCTATCAATTCTGGTTATAATACACTTATACACCTAGTATTGAATAACCAACCAGAGAAAAATCAACCAATCGAATTATTTGCTCAATTGAATCAATTGCAAACTATTAATCCTATTTAACTCAATTTCACTTTTTCACTCAATCAAATAAAAATGGGTCTCGCTGATAAAATCCACGCTAAACTTTCCGGTGACAAACACCTCAATGACGCAGACAAGGCCGGTGGAAAGGCTATTGGCAAGGAAAACGTGTCTGGGGAAATCTCCGACAACTATAACAAGGGTAACTTCACCAAGGAGAATGCTGCCAAGTACGGTGACGAGTACGATAAGAAGGCCGGAAAATTGTTGGGCAGAGAAAAACTTATCGGGCACCGGTTCTGGTGTAGGCACGAAGTTCTTTGGAGGCAAGACGGAGAAGTCTGGTCAAACTGGAAAGGACTCTCACGGTGACTCCTATGGAAGTGGTGAAAAGGAGACCTACGGAAAGGAATCTTACGGTAAGGACTCTTACGGTACGGACTCTTACGGAAGTGCAGGTAAGGATACCTACGGCAATTCGTCTTCTGGTAAGGATTCTTATGCAACTGCTGAAAAGGATTCTTACGGAAATGTTGGCAAGGATTCCTATGGAAATGTTGACAAGGAATCGTACGGAAATGACTACGGCAATACTTCTGGTAAGGACACCCACGGAAATGTTTTTACTGGCAAGGACACCTACGGTAGTGCTTTTGGAAAGGACACCTACGGTAACTCTTCTTCTGGAAAGGATACATTTGGAAACACTTCCTCCTCTGGAAAGGAGGCATATGGAAACGTCAACACTTCTGGTAAGGACACCCACGGAAATGTTTTTACTGGCAAGGACACCTACGGTA
>JAJMIV010000450.1:0-11736 GCA_030563445.1 Metschnikowia gruessii
CTGGTCACTTTTCTAGTTACAGCCTGTAATAAGATGTTTCTTTCAAAAAAAAAAAAAATGAGAGATTGAGTAACTTGCCTCACCATTGATAAGGTTGATCATACTGATATTGACCGACCAAGAAGCTCAAATTCTGATCAATAATTGGGAAAGGGAGCGGTTGCCTTTGAGATATGGAATGAGACAGGGAAACCCCCTCTCACCTCTCCTCTTTAACCTAGCATTTACTCGGGAGAATCGGATACTAGCAATACTCAGTACCTTGGTCAGACGTACGACATGTTTTTTGTCTACTATATAGATTTTTAAGGCACTAGTGGCATCCTGTAGTACGATTTGTTTCTTTGAAACAAAAGAGTAGGCACTTGCTAATAGTATAATCAAACGGTTATGGTCCAAAGAGGCTTGAATTAAGTATCCAAGAAAACACTGGGGCCAAGCTTGCATAGGCAGAATTCGCCAAGAATGTCGCACTTTTGTAAAGCGCACACGAATCTTCTCTTCCAATATTTGCTGTATAGTTCATAAATTAACACCCGCCCTAGTTACCTAAGTCTACTAGAACATCTTATTTACCAGGGGAGAAATTCATCGCGAGCACCCTGCCATATAGATATAGTATACCCGATCACTTTTATAAGAGAAACAGCTGAGTTCTGTGTCATAGATCTCTAAAAAACATTGTTGACCACCCTAAAAGAGGCGCGATTTCCCTGCAAATGGAAGCATTGCCGTTAAATATCAACATGACTACATCTTACAGTAAACTGATTCAGATGAAGAAATGGGAGTGATGTATACCTGGGAATAATGTATAACTGGGTCTAATGTATAAATTTGGCAGGTGAATATGAACCTGACACATGGCCACTTTGAAGGAGTGCACTACAATACTGCTACACTACAATACTGCTACACTCCCAATACTGCTACACTCCCAATACTGCTACACTCCCAATACTTACTTTAAATAGCGGGGAATGCTCAATTTTCACATCCTCAGAATAGTATTTTACTATTCACTGATAGCTTCAACTCACATGGGTACTGTATATCACAAACAGAATACGTCAATATTCTTCGAAAGTCCTCAATGTAGCGTGACATGGCTTGAACTGAACGAACCCATCGTCTAGTGAAAATACCTTCTGAGACGCGGTTTGGCCCCAGTGCCAGTTTCTCGTTTCCACCTGAAACAACGATGCTAACCTAACGAAATTCTCGAATCCGGTTCAGGGCTCTCAACGAGTATCCGCAAGAACCCCGCTCAGCTCACGATGTGACTGCGGCACCATTCAACCAACCCAAATATGAGAAGTACTCTTTTAAAAAAAATTGTAAAATTCAAAAAAAAAAAAAATTCAAAAAAAAATTTAAAAAAGGGGCAGAAAATCTTCCCAAACAGTCCTAAAAAAGACACGACTCGTTTAGGAGCCACACAGGTGCTCGGCGAAGCCAGCGGCCAGGGTTCGTGATCACAATGGAATTGCCAAATGTAGAGGTGGCCATTGTTTGACACGGCGCCCGACCCCGATCCTGGCCGTCTGCATGATCTTTTCACCGTCTGCGGCCATAATGTTGACCCGGTCAATTGTCAATTTCCGGGAACACCTGGTATATTGTTACTATTGTGTATTTTGCTTGTATTTTGTGTGTTTTGCTTGTGTTTTGTGTGTTTTGTGTGTTTTGTGTGTTTTGTTTGTTGTGTGTAGTTTATCTGTACGGTTTTTTAACTTGTGCACGTTTTGTGTACTACCTTTTGATTACGATTGTGTTCCTTTTCGTACCTTTCCTTGGGTTTTCTTAGGTATTCTCACATTTTTCTTGGGTTTTTCTTCCCTTTTGTGAATTCTTTCTTTGTTCTTTCCTTGTTCGGAACCAGATCGAAACGAAACGGCATGCGCAGCCGGTCTTCACTGCGTGGTTGGTTCAAAAAGATGGATGAAACGCACAGCCAATGCCCCGATGTAAATAAACTCCTTTGTTCGCCGTATATGTTCTGCCCCCCCTTCCGCATTTGTGTTTGGCCAGGAAAGTTTGAGTATACAGTGCCATGTTTGATATTAGAGTGTCAAAATATTCAATATGGTCATGGTATTGTATTATACTAGCACATCATCTTTTTGATCAGTTGCATCGCCTCTCTTTTCGCACGCCATTGCCCAAAAGAGGAAATATGGGTGGCGTTTTCTCGCGTCGGGAAAAGTCTGGGCCAATAGTGTCGGAACCTGCCGGGGCTAATTGCACAGCCTAACTGATGAGATAACAATGATGAAGAATTCCCGCGTAGAAGACAAGGGTACTAATATAGAGATTAAAAACATTAAAGAACTAAATAATCAAAGAACAAACTAATCGAAGAACAAATTAATCAAAGAACGAAATAGTCAAAGAACTAAATAATTAAAGAACAAATTAATCAAAGAACAAATTAATCAAAGAACTGAAAGAACTGAAATAACCAACATAACTGAATGGGATAACCCGTGGATAATACTTAATTGATTGTTACAGGGGGTCTGATGGAAGGTACCAAAGCCAAGCACACATGTGAAGATGTGTCCATTTTTGTTAATCAAACAGGTTACTGCGAAGTATTCATTGGTAAATTGCGAGGTGGAAAATTGAGCTGCTTCTATTTTTTCGGGGCTTACGGGTCTAATGAGATCCTAGATTGTTAGCGGCACAGCCAGGTTTTTTCCACTGATTTTTCCACTAGTTTTTTTTTTCCGCTGGGGGCGGTGGGTTTAGCGCAAAGATTTCAACGACTCAAATGCGCAACAAAATCAGCAAAATCTTACCCCTAAACAAGGTCACGTATCAGTGAGGAACAATGGCCAAACGAAGGCAAGTAGAACATCGAAGAGAAGTGAAGAAAATAATAAAGAACATGAATAAATAACACGAATAAAGAAGAACACGAGTAAAGAAGAACACGAGTAAAGAAGAACAAGAGTAAAAAAAAAAACATAAATTAATATAGAGATTAATTGGCCAGTGAACAAAGAAGCTAGTAACCAAGGCGGTCAGAGCTACCAACAGCAAAACAAAGCGTAAACAGAACCCTACACATAATACTTAACAAATACCAAACACGAGCTGACAAACTAAAACAGTAGAATACACACACAAAAACAGATACAGTCAAATCCATAAAATAAATTGCCGATCCACATCCTTACGTATACATGTTATTTATATCATTTACACGATACATACCCCGGAATGTTACTGAGCAAATTCTCGACGTCACGGTCACGCGGGTTTATTTAGATGCGGTGCGGCCTACAGGCGGCCCTACAGGCACCCCTAAGAAGGCGCACACGCGCCGCCCGAATTGTTTGGCCCGAGTTCCGGAGCGGAAAAGGACATCTGACCAGGAAAAAAAACACAGTACCAAGCAGTACCAAACCGTATCAAACATAACCTAATGATAACTAAATTTGAAGCAAATTACAACTGTTTTGTAACTGATTTGTAACTGATTTGTAACTGATTTGTAACTGAATTACACTGAATTACACTTAATTACACTTAATTACACTTAATTCCACTGAATTATAACTGAATTTTAATCAAATTACAACCAAATGGAGATGTGCCAAAACTCACTCAGTACTTCTGTCTGCCGTGCGATTGTCGATCCGGCGCCCCTGTGGCCATTGCCATTGCTATAGTTTTGATTTGTTTCGACTTGACTTGATTGTTTGGATAAACGTTGAGTTTGAATCATCCACCTGACTTGTCTATTTTACTTATCTTGTGTTTTACCAATGTATTCTATTACTAATTTAATTTGGTTTTTGTTTATTTGCTTATTTGTTCATTTTTGTTTATCTTTTTATGTGTTGGGATTTTTTATGTGTTGGGATTTTTTATGTGTTGGGATTTTTTCTGCTCGGTTATGTTTGTCACGGTGAATTCCCCGCCTTGCGTGTGTTGGTATGGGTGTTATCTAAACGCTCGTAACGTTAGCCCCGTGAAATCGAGCTGTCACTTGGCGCCTTCCTTTTTGCGGTTAGGAAAACAGAATTTCTTTTTTTTGCCAGCATCGCTTGAGACTGGAGTTGCTTTTTTTCGGGTTATTTTTTTTTTTTTTTTTTGTTGTTTTGCTTTGACTTTGCCTTTGCTTTGGCTTTTTCCTGCAGTGCATTTGCTCGTCGTATTTCGCACGCCGAGCTGCAGGTCCACTGGATCGTGGTGCGTGCGCATGGATTATTCATGTCCTGTGCTGTCCGGTTTTTTTTTTTGTTCTCTCGCTCGCGAACTGGGGTTGGCACTGTTGAAAGAGTGTTTTTTTTTTCTTAATACTGTCACGAATTTCTCTCTTTTTTATTCTCGTTTTCGTTGTCGTTTTCTTTTCTCCAACACATACACGTGTAGAGCCCCAACACCGTTCTGCTACATTTAATTTATTCCCGTACTGCTGAACCTAGGGCCATCCTTTTCACAGTTGTACGCCCGGAAATTTCGTCTCGCCACTAGCCAGCAGAGTGTTCCATATAGGCGAATCTTGGACAAGACGAACGTGCCAAAAAAAAAACAAAAAAGCGTCAGAAAAAGCGGATTTTTACTCCACAAACCTGACAGTGGAAACTCCCGTTCTATCTTTCCCTTTTTGGACCCTTTGCCTCTTTGGACCATTTGGACCATTTGGACCTTTTTGGACGCAGTTTCCGACACTTTTTCGTTCCTTTAGTATTTTTGTCTTTGTGTCACAAACACGTGCACCCGTGAAAACCACCGTGACCTAGCCGCCGGTGTCTTCCGTTACCCGCCCACAAAAAATGTCGTTGCCCGTGCAGATGGCCATGAAATCCTCCAACTCACTCAACCAGTCTCCTGCGGTTCACCCGCTCCAGCAGCCCATGCAAATGATGCCGCCTCATGCACAAGCACAAGCGCAGGCCCAAGTCCAGGCTCAAGTGCAAGCCCAAGCCCAAGCCCAAGCCATGGCTCAAGCACAAGCTCAAGCTCAAGCACAGGCCCAAGCTCAAGCTCAAGCTCAGGCCCAACAAGGAAACCCACTCCAACAGGGTGAAGTCACGTCTGTTCTTTCCGAAACCACCAGTGCAACATGGTTGGCTATTGGATCGTTGGCCGAGTCCCTAGGAGACTTGGAAAAAGCATCGCTGCTGTATGAAACCGCCTTGAGACACAGCCCCAACAATCCCGAGGCGTTGACCCGGCTTGCCAATATCTACCGCACGCGTGACCACTTCTTAAAAGCCGCCGAGCTCTACGAACAAGCGTTGAACTTCCACCCTGACAACGGCGATACATGGGGCCTTTTAGGCCACTGTTACCTCATGATGGACGATTTGCAGCGTGCGTACGCCGCGTACCAGCGTGCGCTTTACTATTTGGATAACCCCAACGTGCCCAAGTTGTGGCACGGCATTGGAATCTTGTATGACCGTTACGGTCTGTTGGAGTATGCCGAGGAGGCGTTTGTACGCGTGTTGGACTTGGACCCCAACTTTGACAAGTCCAACGAGATCTACTTCCGTCTCGGCATCATCTACAAGCACCAGGGCAAGTTGCCCAGTGCGCTCGAGTGCTTCCAGTACATTTTATCCAACCCTCCACACCCCTTAACCCAGCCGGACGTGTGGTTCCAGATCGGCTCGGTGCTTGAACAGCAGAAAAACTGGACCGGCGCCGAGGAGGCCTACAAAAAGGTGTTGGAGGTCAACCCCAACCACGCAAAGGTGTTGCAGCAATTGGGCTGCTTGTACTCCCAGGCCGAGTCGTCCCCTACCGACCTGGGGCAACAAGCGGGCCAAAAACCATTCCACCAGGACTTGGCCGTCGCGTTGAAGTACCTCACCCAATCCATTGAGATCGACTCCACCGATGCCCACTCCTGGTACTACTTGGGCCGTGTGCACATGATCCGCGGCGATTTTAATGCTGCCTACGAGGCCTTCCAGCAAGCTGTCAACAGAGACTCTAGAAACCCCACCTTCTGGTGCTCTATTGGTGTGCTCTACTACCAGATTGCTCAGTACCGTGATGCTCTTGACGCCTACACAAGAGCCATCCGCTTGAACCCATACATCAGTGAGGTGTGGTACGATTTGGGTACGCTTTACGAGACATGTAACAACCAGATCTCCGACGCCTTGGATGCCTACCGCCAGGCCGAGCGTTTGGATCCGGGAAACCCCCACATTCAGGCCCGTCTAGAGCAGTTGATCAAGTACCAGCAAGACGGAAATACCCATCCGCCACAGCCGCCACCAGTTAACCAGCAACCACGCTTGCCTCAGGGCATGGTCTTGGAGAGCACACAACCTCCACAGGCCGGTGGTCCGCCAGGTCACCCTGGTGCTCCGGGTGTTCCAGGTGTTCCGGGTCAACCGGGTCCTTCTGGTCCCCCTGGCGCTCCGGGTGCTCCTGGTCCGCAGGTTCCTCTGGGCCATCTTCAGCCTGGTGCTCCACAACAGCTTCACGGCGGACCTACCCAGAGTCCTCCACAATCGCAAATCCAGCTTCAACAGCAGCAGCAGCAACCGCATTTCCAACAGCATCCACAGCATCAGCAGCAACCTCAACCGGGAACACAAGACATGCCTTACCCGCAGACACGTCACCAACCTCCACCACCCCAGACGAATCCACTGGTGGCGCCCCAGGTCCCTCAAGCGCAGGTCCCTCAAGCGCAAGTGCCACAACTTCACCAGGCTCCTCAAGCGCCTCAAGTCCCACAGCTCCACCAGGCCCCTCCACAGGTGGCTCAGACGCCGGTCACACAACCACCTGCGTTGCACCAGCGGCAATCTCCTTCTCATCCAGCACCTGTGCCACAGCTCCGAACTTCGGCGCCATACCAGGCCGCTCCATCTTTGGCAGGACAGTTGCCTTCCCCGGGCTCTCAGCAACAACCTCAGCAAGAGCACCATCACCAACAACACCATCAACACCATCACCAACATCCACAGTACCAACAGCATCCCCCACAGACCCAAAAGCATGCACCTCATGAACAGATCCCCAGCATCAATACCCATCCAGCACATTCCCACAATGGAGCTGCAGATGGTGTGAAGCCTTCTATCCAACTTCCGGCGCACGCGTCCGGTGCATATGCCAACACCTCCAATGGTGTTTCCAACGGATCCTTGAAGCACGACTTGGATGACAAGTCCGACTCGACGGTTGCTAAGAAGCCCCACACGGCGGAGTCGTTTTCTGAAAACAGAGAGGCCACCAAGAGCGAACCTGTGTCTGAGAACAACCACAACGCTTTGCCTGCGGTGAGCCAAGAAACAAGACGTTTTTCGTCGCTGGTTCCACCCGCTCGTCCTGTCTCTCAGCTAGTGTCACCAGTGGCCCAGCACACTCAACCACACCTAGCCTCTGAGCCGGCTAGCAAGCAGCCCACGCCGCAAGCTCCCCATGCACAGATGGCCCTGGTCCAGTCACATGTCCAGGCTCCGCAACCTCAGGCGGAAGCCCCACAGCCTGATGTGGAAGAGACGCCGTCCAATGGCGTTCCACCGAACGGACCAGGAAGCCAGGCAGAAACTGTGCCAGCTCCTGTTCCAACCCAAGCTCCTGTTCCAGCTCCAGCCCAAGCTCCAGCCCAAGCTGAACCATCCGTATACTCTAAAGAGGTGAGCCCAAAGGATGCCACCAAACCAGCTCTGGAGTCACCTCTGAATGTTTCCATCCCAGCGAGTGCCACATCCAATCCATCGCCAGCACCCAAGTTGCCCAGCAATGTCGAGTTTGGAAAAACAAAGGCCGAGGCAGCGAACAATGACGATGACGACGAAGAGGAAGAAGAGGCTAAAACAGAGCCCGTCGAGCCTCCCATGAGAAAGGTGGAGGAGGATGAGAATTATGACGACGAGTGAACGTGTAAGACGATTATTTAAAGCAGAGACTTGTGTCTGTTTACAGGGCAGCCCATGAGCATGCTTTGAATCATAGCAAGAACCTTTCGTTCTGGCCAGGCAAGACTTGCCTGAGCCATGTGTAATTATGTATAATTTTTGATGAAGACCGTTTGATGAATGCGATGTAAAGTAGAACAATCAGTAGCGAGAAAGAATACTAAGGTGATAGAAAACAGAGTGTCCAACACCAATGGAATATACAATACCCATGGAATCTCCAATAACCGAAAATCCCAATAACCGAATCATCCAATAATCCAAAATTAATGGTAGGATCCTGGGAACAGCGACGTGTAGTTTGGCAGTGTGTTTGGCAGTATGCTTGGCAGTATATTTGGTGTGTAGTTTTGCTGTGTTTCTGACCCATTGCTCCGCTGTGTAACAACAGTCACTTCCAATAGTTGTCGGGCATTTTGGTAACACAAGAAAAGGTTGCCCATGTCCTTCAGCAACGCCACGACCGCCATGCCTAGCAAGTTCGAAAGCAACACAAGTTTTTCGTTGTCTACCGACGCCAACGACTGCAGTCTCAGAAGCAAGAGCCCGTAAATGAGCTTTCCCACTTCAGCAGCAATAAAAGGCCACAAGAACGTCGTCACGCCGGTCATAACCGCCAGTCTTTTGAGCAGCACGGCAGAGTAGTCGTGGCGCAAACATGCCTTCGACTTGTAGTACCAATATAGCACCTTGAAATGGATAACACGGTAAAACGTGCCGTCTGATACCATCCGTGCCACTTGCTTCGTTATACCAGAGTATCTGGTGTAGAACCTTGGTTGCGATTCCGCCAACGGAGTAGAATTGGTTTGTTGGGAGTAACTTTCGGTGTGCCTTTCGGTGTGCCCTTCGGTGTGACTGTGTTTGTGACGCTGCTGGTGGCTTGATTCACCCAACCGCTGGGAAATCTTATACTGTAGGCCCGCCACTTTTGAGTCCAACAACTCTAGCCTTTCCAACTCACCCAGAGACATGGAGTCGGCAATCTCACGGGGCCGGATCAAGGAGGCGATTTTGAAATGTGCCCGGTTCACTGTGAGGCGATACGCCACCTCATAGAGCCATCTGGCGGGGATCGTGGCGCCCACCATGACCGCCGGGTCCCACCAATCGATGTCCTTGAAGAGAGTCCGTAAGTCGAGGACTCGGGAAACCGCTTCTGTGCCGGGGTTTGCAAGAATTCGCCTCAAATTCCCATACAATTGTTTCACCAAAGTATGGTTTCCCCAAGATGATACGTAATTACAAAGGAGCGCTTCGCCAAGCCAGTCGACGGCGCGTGAAACCTTTTGAAACACGCACTCAAGCATCAGCAGGTTCCGCATGCGGTAGAGCATGATGGGGAGGAGTGCAATGTGGTTGAACTTCGAGTGGTTGATGAAATAGTTTGAATCTGACGCAAAACTAGGTCCGCCACTAACCCCGCCAGAGTAAGCACCCCCAGAATTGCCCCCACCAGAACCCAAAGATGTTTTGTTACGGGGTAGACCCCCGCGGAACACCGGTGATATAAGAGACACGGGTACAATGGCGTCAATCATCGATGCCCCGCTACGCACTAACCCCACATATCCCATAGTAACAACGCCCATGGCAGCACCCGTGAGCGCGCCCGTAAGACCCAAAAGGATCCCTGAGTAGAGTACCGTATCCGAGACAATGGTCTGGGAGAGTTTTTTCCACCACAAAAGCTTCAACAGCCCGTTCCGGTTGAACGCAAAAATGATCTTACTTTTACACTGCGGACACGCCACCGACAGCCGCAAACAGAGGGAACTGGCGCGCGGTTTGTTACTCCTAGGGGGCCTGTTGCCGGCGGCTAACCCCACCCCGTTCAGCGGGTTTTGTGCGCCTGAAACAGAGTAGTTGCCAATGATTGAAAACCAGCGTGCCCTTAACGAAAAGTCCATACCTTGGGGCGCATTTTCGGGCTCTTGTTGGAGCGCCTCCGGGATTTCGACGCCTGCAGCGGCTAGCTCGGCCACTAGTTCATCGGGATTATACCCGTTTGCTTCTGCTTGCGAGCGAAAATGGTCGAATTCTGGCGTCACTTGTGACCCAGGAAGACTGTTGAACCAGTCTATGAGACATTTTCGGTGCGTGACCAACGAGCACGTCGAACACGGCTGAATCATGTCCTGGGCATCTTTTAGTGTTCCTAGAGGAGGCACATCCGTGCATCCACCCAAGCACAAGGCACAGGTTTCGTCTGCCATTGTAGTTTTGTGTTTTGTGTGGGTTTGTGTGGGTTTGTGTGGGTTTGTGTTTGGGTGCAAATAATAGTGCACCAGATAGATTAGACAGTCGATAAGGTTGATCAAAGGTGTGTTTTTGAGTGTTTTCCGTTCGCTTTGGGGTTTTTCCTTGTGAATGTGTCGTGATGTTTGTGATTTCTCGTATTTTTCTTTCCTTTACTTGTGTTGGGAGAAAAAATAGTATACACTAAATGGTATTGAAGAAGAAAGAGGAAGATAAAGGTGAAGTTGTCATGAGATAATGTCGCGCGGTGGCGTGCCATGTTGCGAAAGCAAATGGATATAACAATGTGGGGGGCACCCGAAGAATGGGACCACCGTAAGATTGTGAAATGGTCAGAAAGTAATGAATATAAGATGGTAATGTATATAAGATAGTACTGAATACCAGATATTAATTAGTTCGGGTATAATTTTTGGAAGGTTTTGTTATACCTTTTTTGTGATGTTTTTTTTTTGATGTGTTGTGGGGTTGCAGCACTTCACACACTGAAGAATGAGTATAATAATTTAACTTTGAAATATTCGCATATTCTTCGCAAAGTTTGTTTAGACTATTCTCATGATTGGAATATGTTCACATTTTCATTTCGCGAAATACACATTGGGTATTATATCGGTTTACTACCTTCCTCTATGTTTAAAATGGATGGAAGATAATTGTTTTTCCGTTTAGTAGGGCAAAACCCAGTAGAATACTAACACTACAGTTGAAAGTCACACTTGTCGAAAAGCGCTTTCTAAAAGTTTTTGTTATACTAAAACAGTATTTGGATACTTTTCTAGGCCTCGTTTTCTACTACAGAACCAATGAAAAGGTAAAATAGGGGTCATACGTTGCATTAAGAAAAGTGTAACTAGTTAGAATACTTGAAAGATGTTACAAAACCGTACAGAGAAAATGCCAATATCCAGTATAGCTCGTAGAGTAACAAGACAAAAGTCATCACGGAATGACATCTTTTCTATCGTACTATGCTGCAGACAATAGCCTTGGTTTATGTAGAGGGAAATACCATAAGTCCAATATCAGGGTACAAGTTAGGTTATTACAGTAGAACCTGGCTAACTGGATATCGCGCTAAATGGATAACTCGCTAACTGGATACAAAATACGTGTAAATAATTATTACAGCTCACCAAGGAACTTTATAACTGTGAAAATTTGGCCATACAGACAAACAGGCATCACAATAGTACACACCCAACCTTAAATTTATTTTCAATGTTTTAAGGGGTAAACTTCTACATTTTATACGAATTCACGTCAGTTTTAGGAAAGATCACATGATATTCAGGTGATATTTATCACGTGCTGGGCGCGCTTTTCAACTTTTCGCATCTTACTTTCGGGTCTTGTTCAAGAAGAAGCAAACACAAAATGTTCATAAAAGCTACAAATCTTTTTATACCGGCTCCAAGCCATGTATAAACTTTTGGATTGTCACCGTGGATATCTATGTGCCTTCTGGGAATCCAATTCTCACGCTAAGCTACATAAAGATGTTATCGACGAGGCTTACAGAAAGCTTCGGCTCAAAATCAGTCAGCTAGCATATTCAAGAATAACTTCTGTTGAA